>NAPT01000293.1:0-34073 GCA_002927785.1 Cladonia uncialis
AGGTGGAGGGTTTCGGTGGTGAGGAATTGGGGGTTATTTCTTGAAGAGGAACTGAGGGCGAGGATCCGTTGCGGAGGTAAGAAGAATCGTTTTCTGCGTTTTTGGGAATTGGTCGTGGGGCTTCGTCATCATCTAGGTATAGTAGCGCTTGGTGATTGTTTTTGGGTGACTTCTCCGTGTTAGGTTCTGCCAGAAGTTTGGGAGAGGGTTCTTTAGTTGGTTTCAGAGTTTTATTTCGAGGAAGAGGTTCTTTCCTTGGTTGCTTATATGTTTCTGTGGACGGTGATTGATTCCGGGCTTGTCTGTTAGCCGTTTTCTCAATATTCCCAGAAAGCTTCTCCCTGTTCCGAGCTTGTGTCGACTTGTCATGTGCTTTAGCTGTTTCCGCATCTATCGAAGGCCGGTTTGAGTCTCTAGGGGGCTGAATGATATACGGTCCAAAGGGCATCACTTTTCCTTTGCAGATGGTATCCCAGAGCCAGTTGGCCTTGACAGCAGGGACGCCCCAAAGACGCGCATGGAGCAGCTTTTCGTGGCCAGGTACAACGGAATTACACACCAGCACCGACGCATTAGATGTAAGAAATTCTTCATAAGTACCTCCTAAGACCCTTTTAGTGCTATACGCTCGTATTCCAAGGTACACTTACCCATAAGCTTAATAGCTTTAGATACGTGCACAAGGTCGATGCCTTGGAACGATGTCGAACATATCGACATATCCTTGAAACCTGCCGCATCTTAGTACTACTGGAACTACCTATATGAAGCAAGTACCCACCTGCTATGGAAAGATGGCTAAAGGGAGAATTAATGATATCCGTGCACGGATTGTCGAATTTTTTCTTGAATAGGCATCGCTCAACCCAAAATTCGGTGACGATAGTCGGTTTTTGTACAGTAGCAGGTAAAGTAGGAACATCATAGCGGGCCATGGTGTGTGGAACGAGATAATAGAAATTATCGGGTGTTTCTTTTCGGAACAGTGGCGCATTAGCAATGTCTGTAATCATGTCCGCGCCATGAGATTTTAGATGTCCTTGTAATATCAAAGTCTTTGCGGTTCAAGTCAGCGCCATTACCTGATTCATATAATAAGCTGGGGTGTAATACCTGTCTCTCGTTGAAGCCATGCAATAGAAACGTTTTACCCTGGAAGATGCCTTCTCTTTGGGCTACATCGTCTGCCATGAGTCTCAGAGTTGCGCTATGGTCGGGGTTCTCATTCTTCTCAGGCAGCATCTCCTTTGGCCTCTCTTCTGAGCCGGCTCCGTGATTGTGCTCGTGGTGTTTAGTGCCTTTTCCTTGATCATCCCACTGATCCACCTTTATTTCCTCCGCTTTCGATTCTATTCCGACAATATCGGTCCAGAGACCAAAGTTCTGGCTGCTCAACCTTGCACTTGCAGTCCTCCTCAACTTTCTCGTGTTTTGCGGTCCAATCTCTTCTTCTCGAGAACGCTTTCCCAGCGACGTTGTAGAGGCGGTTCTCCGAGCCCAAGCATTCTTTCCGCGGTCTGAGGCAGGTATTGCTAGATTGTAAAGAGTCTCGTCCAAGGTCATTCCTCTTTCAAGACTCTGTTCAAGCCACTCAACAGCGACAATTTTGATGCCCCAATTACCCGCATGGGTGTATTTGGCGCCGGAAGGTACCTTTGCGATCAAATGGGTGCAATCTTTAGTCAGATTGCCTTGATACTCCCCCCCGTTCTCGATTATTGAATCCTCAAGCCATTTACGATAGATCACTGCAGCAAATGTCAGGACTCGATTTTCACAAGGTGACAGAGATTGACGAACGATCTTCGAAACCCGTGACACATATTATCAGACCCGAAAAGGTTGGTAGCTTGTGTTCCTCCTCCAGGACTTCAACATTAGTCTCGCCTCCCTCCAGCCAAGACGTCCGCACAGCCTCAATGAAACTTGCCCTGAGACACTTCACATCGGGGCGCTCTTTGGCGACAAATTTGTATTTTGGTGTGTCGGTGTCTCCTACGATTAGGTGGGTCACGTCGGAGGTAAGATCGAACTTGTGGACTGCGCCCATTCCCTCAGCGATTGCGGCGAGCTCTCGCTGTTCAGAGGAATACAAGGTTAGCTAGCAATCCAAGAAAGGGCAGGTTGGTCGCATCCTTGGGCCTATTGATGACTTTACTTACGCGCTGTTCTGGAGGGATAGAGGTGCAGCACAGAATGACACCCAGAAGGGGCGTCTGGTGGTCTGCCATGTTTTGGAGCGGTTACCAATCCATGGATCCACAGTGTCTAACCATCAGCCAGGCTCTTCGCTGCTCACCTCAATGGATGGCATGCGTGCTTCGTGACTGGTGGGTGCGGTGGGCTAAACGCGTTGCGTCTGCCGACAACTTTACGCGAAGAGCACGTGACCAGGTGTCCGACGATGACATCATCCATGCAGCCTTTACACCGTACGGATTTCATCGTTTTGTCGTGCAGGGCGTTGAAAGGAGCAAGTCGTGGGTGATCAGAAGGCTCCGATTTAGTCATCCTGATAAGCATCCGACGGAATGCTCGGCCAGAAGATGTATCGCTCCGGATGGGATAGGATGCATCATGGGACACGCAAACTCCGAGTTCGCGATACAGTTCTCTTGCCACAGGATTCCCCAGGCCGGAGAGGGGTGTTGACAGGCTTTGTGGTTGCTTTCTACTGGTGTATGGTGTATGGTGTAATTCGGATTGTGGTTACCAGGGCCGATATGGACATCAGGCATCGGCATTTCTCTAAGGCAAGCTCCCATACTGCAGACATACACCTACACCGTAGTTGGATAATTGTCTAGTGTTTCTATCACATCGATCAGGCTTCGAGAAGGCCATCGTCACCAAGGAAACCGGAAAACGGACGCCATCTTTAAGACCAAGAGATAACGGTGTAGTTAGAACATGGATCGACGCGTGGCCAGATCCGTGCAGGACCATCATAGTCCGCGCTGATCCTTCCTCCTTTCTACATACTCGATCCTTAGCCTACGGAAAGCTTGATCAATGATATATCACTCTTCTGGCCGTATACCGTAGAACTACGGTGTATTGCAGTGTAGGCTATACTATGGCGCTGGTGGCGCTTCCCCAGATATTGGCATCATGGTAAGATACTTTAGTGGGAAACAAGTGATGAGGAATCGGGCAGCGCACTTCAAGGTACTTTAGTAGACAACAGTTACCATACAAAGCCGTACTCCTGTAGCGTTATCACATCCGCGAAGTACGTGGTCATCTTAGAAGAGGCGGTCGTGACAGAGTGGTGCATTTGTCCAACTGACCAATCTGCAAGTCGATCAGGATATGGAATAAGTCATCCTGTCTCTGCCGTGGTTCCCGAGCCACGCTCCGCATGGTATTTCTGAACCCGGTACCTAGCGACCATTCTGACCTCATCGCCAAACATGTACTATCAGGCTCTTTGCTATGGATTGACTGGTACATATTACTCGCACAATACCTACCAAGACTCTACAGCAAAATTGGTCCAGACAAAGTGTCGTCAACTGCCTCAAGCGTAGGGCACGCGCCAGTCGCTGATGATCCGGTGACTTGGGTGCTTGTAACTTGTTTTCCCTCACAGTAAGACCAGGGTACGCACAACCTCCGTTCTGCACCGCCCCGGGTTATCACTTCAAAGACACCTGACTGTTGAGACAATTGGTTTATCATGCTGATCGAATTAACGCATTGTCAGCTCCGCGCCCATCCTACTGCCTCTCCCATTACAAGTAAACATCGACCGCGCAGCACTTGCCCCGAAAGGCCTCCGACAAGGATTGAAGTTTAAGTAGGAAGCCGTGATCAGGTTTCGAGCCAACAGGACTTGCCAGCCCGGGGAAATCATCGCTCCAGGAATCAAAACATTCCAGTGAGTTCTCGAGAATACGCGTTCTTACGCTCAATAAGAATTGTCTCGGCTTCCGATTCTGTTACCTCTTACTCTCCTCGTGCGAGCCTTCTCAACCACTTACTGATCTCGTTGCGACATGGCAGACTGCATATATTCTAGTTCCTGAAAGAGCGACCTCCCGGAAATCCCTTCGATTCGTTCCGCCAGAGTCCGCGACCTTTGAGGTGGGATAGAAACAACTTCGGCGCCACTCAGGTCAGCTGTTCCAGCATTTCCAAACAGGAGTATACCCACAAATACCCATTTCAAAACAAAGCATACCTGGCGTGAGTCCGCAGGGTCTATACTGGTAAAATCGAAGGATCAGGCGCGGCAATTCCTACGTGTCCGCAAGCCTTGGATTACAGACTGTTCACCTTCCTAGGTGCAGAATCCTTCCGGTGGCCTCGGGGCACACCTAGACTTGCATTGCTCTGCAGACATGGCAGCTGTTGAAACAGCGAGAAGGGGAAGTACCAGGCCTAGTCCAATCGTAGGGGGACCAATAAGTGGGATGATCCACCGGCCTTCGTTAGCGGAGAATGTACGGACTGCTTCTGCAAACTCGGTCGGCAGTACTGGTGGTGGTTCGGGTTTAGTTTCTGGAACGATGGAGGAAAAGCCGATTGCTTCGGGCAATGGCGTCTCATTATCGATTGCGCTGGCTGAGCCGGTGTTATTTCTACAAGGCTTCGATCACTCCGAGTTAGGGAACCAGAACACAACCATGCTGAGGGGAAGCTTTCACTTGAGGGTCTCAAAAGCTGCCAAGATTAAGACTATATCGCTTGCTTTCCGGGGTCGAGCTGAAACGGAATGGCCTGAAGGTTCGTTTGTGTAGAGCCCAAGAGGAGTTCAGTTGGCACTGACCAAAAGCAATTCAGGAATTCCACCCAGAAAACAAGAATATAAAGATAGGGAAAGCATCATGAATCACACGTGGCCGTTCTTCAATGCTCAGTTCCAGACGGCACAATTTGGTTCGGGCGCAGACCAAGTGAAGCCACTGAAAGGTCCTTCAGCAACGACTACAGAGATTGGCGTCACAGATTCATGCGAAAACCTTCATAAGAGGTCAATGAACAACAACTTGAGCTCAAGAGAGGCCAAGAAGCTTTCACTTCAGGTCAGCCAATCCAGAAGCTTTGGCAAAGACGATCCCGCCAATGGTACGACAAACGTTGCTCAAAGAGGCTATCGTACATTCCAACCTGGAGATTACGTATACAACTTTGAGCTACCAATTGACTCCCGGCTTCCTGAGACAATATCCGTGGATCTTGGTTCTGTCAAATATGAGTTAGAGGCCACTGTCGAACGGGCTGGAGCATTCAGAGCAAATCTCGTGGGAACCAAGGAAGTCATCCTGATTCGAGCTCCTGCAGAAGGGTCTCTGGAACAGGTAGAGCCAATTGCGATCTCAAGAAATTGGGAAGATCAATTACATTATGACATTGTCATTTCCGGCAAATCATTTCCACTTGGTGCTCAAGTGCCAATAGCCTTCAAGCTTACACCTCTGGCAAAGGTGCAGTGTCACCGGATAAAGGTTTTCGTTACGGAGAATATCCAATATTATACTAGTAATAAGCGTGTGCATCGGCTGGAACCGACGCGGAAATTACAATTGTTTGAAAAGAGGGCCGATGCACCCAGTACCAGTGCATTCCCTGGGAGCTCAGTAAGGATTCTCTCTGGAGGCGGTGTACACTATGATGCACGGCAAGCTGCAGCGAGGGGTGATGAAAATATTTCTCGAGATACGACCAACTTGTTAGGCAATTTGGAAGACGAACACAAGGTTGGTCCGACAGAGATGGAATTCAGCATACAATTACCGAGTTGTCATAACATGCGAGAAAGAGACAAGCTTTCGAGGCTCCATTTTGACACAACTTATCAGGGTATTCAGGTGCATCACTGGATCAAGGTATTTTTGCAGCACCACATTAGACGAATTCTACTGACATTGTTCCTGCAGATCGTCCTAAGACTTTCGAAACCAGACGCTACAGACCCCACAAAACGAAGACATTTCGAGATCTCGATTGACTCACCATTCCACATCCTGTCTTGCCGAGCCACCCAAGCCAACATCGCTCTCCCTGCTTATAGCTCTCCAGAGTCTACCACTTTGCTAACAGAACATGCTGCCTGTGGTTGCCCTGGAGCCCCAAGAAGACGAAATTCTCCCTCCTCACTTTTACCGACTCTAAATACGCTACGCCAAAATGGTAGCAATGCTTCATCCTCTAGCATTGACAACATCACGCTCCCTCCGCCAGCCAGCCTTACGAGGCCTCAAGCAGCCCATGTCCACGATCCGAACTCAGCTCCGAGCAGACCTATGCATCTACTCCGAAACCCGTCCTTTAACCCTCCACCGTTTGAGGACGATGATCCTCCACCTCCACTGATGACACCACCACCAAATTACGATAGTCTTATCAGTGGAGATCCAAGAAGTGGGCTCGCAGACTACTTTGCGCGATTGGCCGATGAAGTTGGTGAAGATGAAGACCGTTCCGGTACATTATCGCCGAGAGCGAGGATAGAAATGCCTCTCACTCCTGGCGGAAGAGTCAACAGGAGTATGGATGAGAGACGGACTTGGTTGCCACTTGGGCAGGAAATTGCCCAATAACATTGGGCTTCATGTCTTTAACGATATCGACGAACGGGAACGAAGACATGGTAAATAGAAAGATTTTGCTTGTTGGGGACATCATATAGAAGGCGATTTAACTTGCAGCATTTAGTAGTTGGAATAAATTTTGTGTAGTGATGCGCGTAAAATTGAACTGCAGCTTCCAATCAAATTATAGATAAGCAGCTCTGAATCCTGTCCACATGACAAGTCTCCATATTCCAAGCGGTAGAACGTCAGCGTGAGGCAATTATTTGGTTTCCCTTTATCTTATGCTTTACAAAGTTGGTTGCGGCCGACGCCGTGCTTATCTTTTTAAAAATTTGATAGGGCTGAACAGCTCCCCTTCAGGTGGTATTTAAGATTCTTCCACCGCTCCTTCTTCCCACTGATTCATGGCTACTAGACAGGCCGGCAGGCCTCTATTGAAGCTCAATTCAGCCCGAGTAGCATCTTCAAGCTTCCATGCCTCGTCCCAACGCACCCTGACCACAGCGACTCGACGCCAGATAAATCCCCAGCTCCAACTGACACGCGCTCTAATCAAATCCTCCTTCCCACGATCCACGCTCCAGCGATCCTTCAGACGTTCATATGCCGATATAGTAGCCCCTAAGCCGAAGAGAAGAATCAGGACGACATTCAGATGGCTATGGAGACTCACATATCTGAGTGCAATTGGTGGGATAGGGTACATGGGATATCAGATTTACCAATTGCGAACGCCAGAAGAACAGATTGAAGCTGATCCGAATAAGAAGACGTTGGTCATATTGGGTATATATCGATCAATCGGATTTCTCGACATGCTTGTTGATTGCTTCCAGGTACGGGGTGGGGATCCATTTCACTGCTGAAAAAGCTCGATACTGAGGTAAGGGCCCTACGGATGGACAGTCAGTCCAGAAAGCGTTAATTGAATCTCTAGAACTACAATGTCATCGTTATTTCGCCTCGAAATTTCTTCCTCTTCACGCCCTTACTGCCGTCATGCACAACAGGTACCATCGAACATCGCTCCATTATGGAGCCCGTCCGAAATATCCTCAGACACAAGAAAGCTAAAGTTAAATATTACGAAGCCGAAGCTACTAAGATAGATTATGCTCGTAAAGTGGTGGTCATCAATGACGAGTCTGAGGTCAAGGGAGACACATCTTCCACAGAAGTACCTTTCGACATGCTTGTAGTGGGTGTCGGCGCAGAGAATGCAACTTTCGGCATCCCCGGTGTCAGAGAACATTCCTGTTTCCTAAAAGAAGTCGGCGATGCGCAACAGATCCGCAAAAGAATCATGGACTGCGTCGAAACCGCCTCGTTCAAAGACCAATCCGACGAAGAGCGCAAACGCCTGCTCCACATGGTCGTTGTAGGTGGCGGCCCCACAGGCGTCGAATTCGCCGGCGAACTTCAAGACTTCTTCGAACAAGACCTCAAGAAATGGATCCCCGAAATCGTTGACAACTTCCACGTCACCCTCGTGGAAGCCCTTCCCAACGTTCTCCCCTCCTTCTCCAAACAACTAATCGACTACACCGAAAAATCCTTCAAAGAGGAATCCATCACCATCCGCACCAAAACCATGGTGAAAAACGTTAGCGACAAAACCATCGAGGCGGAATACACTCAACCCGACGGCACGAAAGTAAAAGAAATCCTCCCCTATGGCCTCTTAGTCTGGGCCACAGGAAATGCCCTCCGCCCCGTCGTCAAAGACCTCATGGCCCAAATCCCCGCCCAGAAGGACTCCCGTCGCGGCCTCGCCGTAAACGAATATCTCGTCGTCAACGGCACCGAAAACATCTGGGCCGTCGGCGACTGCGCCATTGCAAACTACGCTCCCACGGCCCAAGTAGCATCCCAAGAAGGTGCCTTCCTTGCACGCCTCTTCAACTCCCTCGCCAAAACCGAAACCATAAACGCCAAACTAGCGGAACTAAGTGTGACGCAGGCGAAGGTAAGCGGGGAGGAGAGAACGAAAATCTTTGATGAGATTAAGGAGTTGCAGAGGCAGTTGAGACGGGTGAAGCAGATTGGACCGTTTGAGTATAGTCACCAAGGGAGTTTGGCGTATATTGGTCATGACAAGGCGGTGGCGGATATTAGTTGGTTGAGTGGGAATATTGCCAGTGGAGGGACTATTACTTATTGGTAAGTCTTTCCAACCTCTGTTCCTGTGCATTCCTTTTCTGGCTGTTTCAAACACAGAACGCTGACGCAAAGGCTTTCTGTTGAATTAGGTTCTGGAAATCCGCGTATGTGAATATGTGTTTTAGTACGAGGAACCGGCTGTTGGTGTTAGTCGACTGGGCTAAATCGTATATCTTTGGGAGAGATGTTAGTCGTGAGTGAGAGGAAATTCCCTATCACCAATCCTATTCGGTGGTCAACATTCTCTTTTCCTACCAATTTCAAAGTGTTTTGATAGACTGGAAGAAAGGGGGGGGGGCCTTTTTTAATCCTGGTACCTAACAAGCGTGGGATGCGAGTGCGCCTGCCTGAATAGGCGCATGTACATAAGGTAGAAAGAAAGGGTTCATTCTCTCAATTAGCAAAGGTGATCAATCAATCAAATCAGATCAATGTACCTCCGTTTCAGTATGGATAATAAATGATGATGATGATGATGATAAAGAATTCGGATTGAACGCTCCAAACACACAAGCTGGAGAAAGAAGAAGCGGTCTCCTCTCTTCTAGCTTGCTTGGCTACCTTAGCTATATACATACATTGACAATCGTTCTCCCGCCGCTTTCCCAACCAAGATACAAGATAGAGAAAGTCGATCGTGGTATAGAAAAAGCAAACTGGGCCCATTCTTTACTCCAGATAGCCATTAGAAAATTCCAAGCCATTAGAGATTCATGACGCCTAGCTGTGAAGCGGACTAGAAAGAGGAATATGAGAGTATCAAATCGTGAGAGGCCGGGATATATCAGGGAACGTTGGCTGCTGAGGAGAGTTAACTTGTTCACCGCACAGCGGTTGTTGATCTGCCCTTTCGGGCTAAATAGTCGCCTAGGAGATTATCAAGTCTATCGGAGATCTCGCCTAGCTTTCTATTCTCCTCTTTATACATATTTTGAACGATGGGATGGTCTCGTCTTGCGGGCTTGATATTGCTCTTATCGTGTACCACGACGAGCAAATCTCTGATCTCGGTATCGTCTTCGAGGTACGCGCGGAGGCTTGCATCGCTCCATGTTGGGGTGGATGAATGGGCTGTGGAGGCGGGGGTTTCTTCGCGGCCGGTGTGCTCAGGGGGTATTTCGCCAAGTTCGGTGGAGGATGGGGCTAGTGAAACTGGGGAGCTGTTGGGGTCTTCTTGCGAGGATGTGTCGACCATAAGGGGCGGTGGTTGTTGGTGGGTGCGATTCTGCTGTTGAGGTGGAGAGCGTTGCTGGTACCCTTGTGGAATGATCACCTCCACAGGGGACTCTGAGAGGCGCTCTTCAGATGATGATTCGTTGTGGGTTGTAGCCTGTGTTGTTTGGGGTTCGAATCCCTCGCGCTGAGCTTCTTTAGCGATAGCGAGATGTCTCTCTGCTAGCTCTTCGTGCGAATCGTGCTCTGATGGCGGTTCGGTTGGATGCTCGTCTTCGGAGCTGGAGTCAAAGTCGTCCATGGGCATGCGCTGTTTGGCCTTACGAGCCTTTTCTGGTTTAGGTTCTGAAGGGGAGGATTTGAGGACGTCTTTGATTGGGGAGAACACGCCGCGTCTGGTGTCTTTGGGAGACTCTGCCTGTGACGGTTCTTCGTACATTTGTTGGGTAGGGTTGAAGTTGAGCACTGGCGCTGCCTCTTCCATCGCTACAGCAGGCTGCTCTGGTTGGACCATGCGCATGGATCCGTTTGATTCTGAAGAGGTAGGAGGGACCCGGCTTGGTTCTGGGATAATGGTGTTCTGTGACTCTGCCGTGTTTGGCCTTGGGCCTGTGGCATCCCTTTGAATGTTAGATGACCTTGGTGATACTTTCGCCGGCGGAGACTTCTGAAGTTTGCTGGTCTGTCTGTGTGGTTGCGATGCAGACCTAGCAGCTTGCGCCTCCTGCGACAAGGACTCCATTGATTCCTTGGGCTGCGGTGAATGCCGGGAGAGGTCGCTCGATGCCTTGTCTCCTTCGTCAACCTCCTTATCTTGGCCCTTAGTCTTCTTGTCTTTGCGTTTGAACATCCCGCCGAGCATCCCTCTCTTCTCCTTTTTCTTCTTGTCGTCTTTGCCTCCTTTCTCTGGAGGCGCGTCTTTCTCGAGAGAGTCAAGGCTCACACGGGTCTTAAGCTGGTTGGAATTAATTCATTAGAATCGTCAAGAATGGAACAACTGACCTCATTCGGTTTGGATGTTGGCCCACTAGAATCATCCCGCAGTAGACTAGGTGTGAGGTTGATTTTTCGAGTCTCCAAGCTATCGTCTTTGAAGAACGAATCCGTGTTCCTCACAGTACCTTTTCTCGATTTGCTTGCAGCGCTGTCATCTGCCCTGTCAAAGTTGTCCTCACTTGTCCGAGTTTCTTCTGCCGTTGTAGGCTGGTCAGGACCGCCGTTGCGACTTTGTTCGGCGATCTCTTCAACGCTCGGCCTGTTGCCGTCTCGCACTTGTCCTCTAGATTTGAGCGGTTCGACCGTGGCTGCATTATCAATATCCTCTCTCTGATCGGCATTCTGTGTTACTGTTCCATTTTGCTCCTGCGGCGCATACTCTTCGTTGCCCTCCTCTTCTTCTTCCTCGGAGGAATAATCGTTGTCAGAGGGTTCGACATAAGAAGGTGCAGAGAACTGAACAGTCTTTGCATTTCTTCGACGCATAGCTTTCTTTAGAGGGTTCAACGGGTTACCAGGCTTCTTCTCCTCCTCATCACCGAGCATAGTTTGGGAAAGCTGAAGGAAGTAGGGCTTTTAGTAAACCTCCTGCCTAAGGGTAGGTAGATCAAGCTTACATCAAGGTTCCTGTGCTTATTAAGCCTCGCAAGTCTTTCTAAGGGCGTCTCAATATGCTCTGCCGGTAAGTAGCCTGCACTTCTTAGTGATGTTCTCTTAAATTTAAAGGTGCGAACCTTACCAATACTGCTATCTTTGACCACTCGTACAAGCCACCAGTAGCTATTGCTGTCATCAAGAAGCACCATAGTATCACCTTTCGTAGCATTTGCTTGGCCTTCGACCGTTGCGACGAATGTATGTAGGGCATACACAAACTCGAAATCGATATCCTCTGTCTCTCGTAAGCACTCTCCACCCCAACCAGAGTCGACAAAGCGTGAGTTATCATCAAAGGAAATGTCTTCGGTATCATCATCAGTTGTGGCTGGTTCTCCCTCATCCCAGGAGGCCTCAGACGTGGGTGAGGAAGTTGCGGTAGACGAGGTTGACAGCCGTGCATTATCGAAGCTGTTGTCCAAAAGAGGGTCTTCCGCAGGGAGAAGTAGATGTTGAAAGTCATTGGTGTCGAGTTCTCCCTCCAAAGACTGCTCCATATCTTCAAACCCTTCATCATCGTAAAAACTCGCCCGGTATTCGCTCATTCCGCCGATTAGGGGGCCTGTTTGGGTATCGTCCGCGGACTCCTCGTCCCACACGCTAAGAAGCGTCTCCTGGTTGGTGATACGCCTACCTTGCTGATGATGAACCTTAGACGGGGAGGGATGCTGCTCCTGCTCATTCGGTGGGAATGAAAGAGGGAAGTGATCTGGTGTCTCATAGAATGGAGAAGACGAGAACACATCACTGGAGGTTTCCGGAGTGGGGGCCTTCCGGGTTGGAGGTGAACTTGGGGGGGTGCCTCTATTGGACAGGGGTAATGGTAAATGATACACACCATCGTCTCCAATCGATGGGGAACTAGAGATTTTGTCCATGTCATCGTCCAGACTCTCGTCGCCATCCGCATCTCCGGCTTCCTCTTCCGCTCCAGACCCAGTCCCGGCATTGCGTAAGAGGTTCCCTTCTGGATCATTCGCACCATATGAGTCCCCATCTTCATGATGTAGAAGTCCTAGCTCTTTCCCCGAGAGGTCTTGTGATGCCCGCGGACTTCGACCGTGTTGTTCGGAAAATTCGAGTTCAACATGCTTGAGAGCATCTGCCTGATGCGGGGCAGGGGGACCTTCCCCAAGCGCTGCTGGCCGAGCTGGTTGCCTGGTGTGGTCTTTGGCTGAAGGGGCTTCCTGATCTTGGAGATCGATAGTGTCTAAGCTCGAAGCTGTTAGCAACTTGATAATGATTGGGAGAGAGTTCAAGTTTTAGGTTTCTTGGACTTGTCGCCATTTGGACATGGAGTTCATGGACATCTTTCTTACCTGCTCTGATAATGTGTGGCCGTGTCATTGTGAGGGAGAGTCCTGCTCTTATTCGCTGTTTGCGTCAGGGCCAATTGATATCTTGCGGTGCAGATAGCGCCTTCGCAAAATGCTCAACATTAGAAAGTGCTGGAAAGCGATGTTCACGATGTCAGCCAAT
Organism: Cladonia uncialis; assembly: GCA_002927785.1. Taxonomy (NCBI): domain Eukaryota; kingdom Fungi; phylum Ascomycota; class Lecanoromycetes; order Lecanorales; family Cladoniaceae; genus Cladonia; species Cladonia uncialis. Next base: position 13,005 of record NAPT01000293.1, read on the forward strand.
TGTACAGAGTGGGTAGTCGGCGAGTTTCATTCAACTCATTGTCCTGGGTATTAGTTTTTGAGGGCACTGGGTTCAGCTGAGGGTGCTCTCACTAAGCACCAAAGCTAGACCCAATCACAAATGGAAAGTCTCCGCCACGAGGTTTTGGTATGGGAACGAGCGTCAGACTTCCTCCTGCTGTGGTCGCAGTCAGCTCTCCGAAAAGCTGATGTGCGATAAACTTGAGGGGGGCTTGAAACTTGTTCCTGAAACCATCGGCGAATCGGCGACAACGCTCCAGCCTTGGCACTCAGACACACTACGATAGCACACAGGTAATCGGGGATTAGGATTTTAACAGCGGTGAACGCGAGAATCATGTTAGATCTAAGGGAGGATCTGAGTAATGTAAGACATTAGGTTGATTATGGTGTCTACATCTCTATATCTTACATGTGATAAGCTTTCTTGGGTATCTCGAAGAACAATGACCCCAAAATCAAACGCCGCGCCTTGTGAACCATGCACGCTTTGGCGCAAATGCGAATGCGTTTCAACGAACCTCAATGATGATCGCCTTTGTCCAAAGGTGAGACGCCGTCATACTTGTCTAGCTCGCTACCATCCCCAGAATAGCCAATGCGATCCCGATTATCATCGATTATCCGGCCATACTCAAGCAGCAAACGGAACATGTAGATCTAATTTATCATCAGTGACCATTCATAGTGTGCGCAGCATGAACAACTTACCTCTATGTCATCTCGGCGTAGAACTTTCTTTGCCCATTCCCGACCCTGATCTGCTATCCTGGTTCCTTCAACATCGTGTCGAGCCACATAGGCCTTACCGTTCGCCTCACTACTTTCTGGCGTTCTCGTGTCCGGTGATGTGCCAACTCCAAGGAAGTAAGTAAGGAGAGTATATATATCGTCGTATCGATTGTCCATAGGTACAAAGTGCCGCCATGCAAAAAGCCTTGAGTCATGCCATTCCCGGAAAATGGTCGCTTTGATAGGTAGAGACTTGCTCTCTAGAAAAGCAATCCACCTACCAGAAAAAGAGTGACCGTCCACGTCAACGAGAAATTTGTTCTCGAATTGCTCCCCTAACTGTACCGGGGGTTTCAGAGTCCACACGTTATCATAGAAGCTGCAGTCTGGAACGCATGACATGGTCTCGGTGAAGCCGACATCCGTATGCTCTTCTGCGAAATGGGAAGGATGAAACTCCCTATAATTCTCATATTCACCCCGCTTTTCAGGCATTTCCGTCAGGATCCTGACCTCTTTGCCAGCCATTTCCGTAGCGTTGACCTGCATTACAAGCCGTTGACGGTGCATCTGCCGCCAATTGTCTGCGTTCTGCGTACCTCCAGATGTGACACCTCGCCAGATCATGATGTCTCTTTTGTCTTTCCAATCAAAGTCCCATTTGCCGTTGTAGTCATATCTATCATCGTGCTTCCAGTACATATTGGCTGGAAATAAAATGTCGCTATTAATGTTGACCTTACATTCGCCGAAGATGGGTACAAGGCGCCTTGTAGCAATCATGGACGAGCTTGAGTATAGCAGGCCGTGCTTGTCTTGGATCTGCGGGCCAACAGTGCAAAGATCCGAGCTTAAATTGAAGTTCGTGATCAGACCCCCTAGACGGTCTTTGTAGGTCCCTTCGGTGTCTTGTACGTCAGTGTCGTTCGCACGTGCAGGCGATTCTGGCGGACAGGCAGTACTGGCAACCTCCATGTACTGCTTGCCTGCATGAGAATACCAGCCGGGATCTTCTTTCGGTCCTTCTTCACCTTCGACGTCTACATTGAGGAAACCTTCTATGTTCGTGCTGAACTCGTCGCTGGTCTCTGGAGGAGTTTTTCTTGTCTCTCTCTCCTTCTCAAGCAAGGCTTGCATTTCTTCCCAGGGAATCACCACTCGTGGTTGGTCCAGTCTATTCATAGCAATATCCATGTCTGGGAGATACTTGACGAATTTATCAATGAGCGTTCTCATCGTCTCCGATCTCCAAGCCCCATTGGTCTCTTTCACAATCTTGTGGTTACGAATGTGGAGTCCTGAAACCCCAGCATCGTTGTCACGCCACATGTTGGCTGCCAGATTTCGGATAACCTTAGGCTCAACAGCCCAGAATGGCCGTATGTCGTCCATGATCTGGTCGAAATCGTCGATATTGTGCACGTTACGGCTCCGTGCATACTTATACCACTCTTTGAACCCTGGCGGTGGGTGTCTTCCATGCTTCCTTCTATAATTGCGTACTGTTTGCCTGAACGATGTGGACCGGCCTTCTTCGTACTTGCGCCAATTTTTGTCCGCCTCTTGCATTAATCTAGATATAGGATGCGCATCGACAGGCTCCAACGGCGTGTCAGAAGGTCGGTCATTTGCATGCCACGGTTTCTTTGGTAGGCCTGGTATCCTTATGTCGCCCAGCTGATCTTTGATATCTTGACTGGAAAGCCCAGAGAACACGACAATATTCGAGACCAGAGCAACCAAGGCAAGGGCAGCGAAAGTCAGGAACAGACGGCGCTTGGTTCGTAGGGACACCATTGTCACGTAGCTATCCTGTTTAACCTGCGGCGCATTGGAGGAAGCTCAGACGAGCATTTCGCTGAGTAGATCACTGTCACCTTAGCCATGACAAGCCATTGCGTTGCATCATACACTAAGCAATTCTATGATATTTAATGAATGGCAATCAGGAGATGCACGTATTGCATCTTGCATACAAGATTTTCATCTGCCGAAGCCACGCTAGCACGCTAGCTCTACCTTAGCCATCGCATGGTTACCTGCCTCAGGTACCTACCTTAGAACTACCTAATTTCTACCTTAATACCTGGTACCTAGGTACCTTACTTCACCTACCTACCTACTCTACACAGCCTGAGGTATTCATTGTGCGCCCAATAACCACTTGAAGCATCCATGCTCCCAGAGCCCACTAGATTACTCTTGTTCTCACGAAGAGCTCAATCTACCTGAGTCGAGTTGTCCCTCTACCAACTAGCTTTAGAGTCATCTATTTCCATGCGTATAATTACTACTCAGGCTTTGAGCGTCATGTCCAAAGCCACCTATAGTCCATGGTCGGGCAGTGCACTTCCACTAACTCCTGGAGCTTTGATGTCAAACGTATTCATGTGTGCGAATCATGTCAAATCTTAAAATACTTAGACCCTCTCCTGTACTTCTTGCTAATTTTCCACTATTCTGCAGTCAGCTAAGATCTTTCACGTTGTTTGCAGTTCAAAATGAAGTGTCTGATTTTCTCAAAACAATATCGTCTCCAATAATCATTCACTATTGACCGTGGACCGACCTCCTCCCGCCACCGTGTGTCATTAACCTCTACCAGCGGGCGAAGGAAAGATCATGTCGGCCGTAGATTGCGTGTGCTAAGGGATGCTGTTTTCATGGGCTTTTAGGCCGTGACCACTGGACCTAGGCCCCACAGCCTTGTTTGGACAGCAACCACCTCTTTTATGGGGGTCCTGACCTGCCCCTGCTTTCTCTCTGTCGAGGTACATGCCATTATCAAGCCTCCAAACTTCGCTCATTACCAAAGCTGTCCTGCTGTTATAGCAGACCCTCGTTCAGCAAGATGTATTGCTTGTTTGTTCTTAGGATAGTTGCTGAGAATCCACGGCTTGCTCTTCGAAACGGTACCAATGTTGCGCCTTAGAAAGTCGACGATAAAAATTACTACTTAACGCAGAATAATATTTGTGCTGATTGTGTTAGCCCGGGAAGTAATTATAAGACGTATCCATGAGCAGCACGAACTCGCTACGAGGTACACATGTGATCAAAGAACACGGACTCAATATATTGGTATATACATCCATTGAGAATTGCAGATCTAACTACACCCTATGATTGAGGACGCGTGATATGTGCAAACCAAGATCCATGTAAGCCATGCTATGCTATGTTTCAAGGCCTGCCAACCAGTGCAATGCAACCAAAATGCTCCTGCTCCCACCACTCCTCGCGTAAATCATCAATCGTCGCTCCCCATAGCGCTCTCAAGCGAAGACCTGCGGGATCCCGCCGATCCAGTACAATTCCCAGTTGTCTTAACAACAGCGCGTTGCAGAAGAACATCCTGCCACTCTTTCCCTCCCGTCTCGAGGACGGCATCAAAATCCGTATGATTGGGAAACCACCTCTCTCTTCTCGTATGAGCTTTACTGCCACCTTCAAGCGCCGCACGGCTGGCTCGCGTTGTGCGAGCTTTCTTGCCATTCTTCCCGGGCTGTGAGAGCAGGGAGCTAAGCTGGCAACGTTGGTCTTCTAGTCTCAAGTCGTAGGAGACAATTGAGCGCACATATGGAGCAAGATCCGTAGCGAGTACTGACAATGGTCCATCAAAGGCCGATATTTGAGGGCCTTTGGGTATACCAAGGACGGCTTTCTGTGACCTTGAGATAGGGTCAAAAGCTGGCGAAATACTGGACTTCGTAAAAGGCTTTTTATACTGGCTGCCTTGGACGACCTGCGCGATTATGCTAATTACCGACTGGTCAATCGGCGGTAGGTCATCAGGTGGTTGGTCATCGTTTAATAATCGCTGCGCACAAGTTCTGATTGTGATGGCCACCGAATCACTCAAGCCAGTCTGGTCAATAACCGGATCCGCTTGAAGAATATTCGAACCTTCAACATAGCTGTTGCGCGTTCTCTCTGTAAGCACCGGCGGAGCATTTTCAAGCGAAACCTAGCAGTGTTAGCAGAGCGATTAGAGACTAGCAACTGGGCCACAGACCATGTCAGAACCCCGGGAGACGCAGGCTGGATACGTATCTGCGGCGCTGAGAGCTTCGCACGCTTGCTCAAACCTCTCCAGCTCCTTGATAGCCTGTCTCCCAGAGACCTCCCGAGGGCGCATACATAGGTTTCCAACGACATAATCATTATGAGCGCCAACATCAATTCCCCAGCCATTCCAGGCCTCCAAGAGCAGTTCCGTTTCCTGGCATATCGACGGGTCTGTTTCGGAGCTTAAGTCTCCACTCAGCCATCCCATGCCTTTTCGATAGGTGCCCTCACTGACAACGCGAGTGGATTCGCTCCCAGGTTCTTGGTGCTCATCCGCAGTCGATTTGATCAGCATCCACTCCAAACCCCCTTTGACATCACCGATAGCCATTTGGCACCAGAAGTTTAGCTCGGCTATGGAGGCACGCAAGTCGGACCGCTTAGCATTGTATAGCGCCGAAACCGCCTCTCGCGGGAGCAAATGACCTTCATTGCAAGCAACAAGCAGTAAGTAGTCAACAGCAAGCTGATCTGGAGGGGGACCGAAGCGGAAGATGGCATGCAGAGCAATGTCATCCAAGGGTAGCAGACGTTCGTCGGTGCAAGTCATAATGATAGGTCTCTTAGACTGCACTGTCAATTCAAGAACCGTAGCCCAAAATAATTTGTCCTCTTCATATAATACATCCACTTCTTCTAGGAGTATAAGTGACTGCTTCTGGCTTTGTTGCTTCTTAGGCTGCTCATTCGCTGCCGGTCCAACCTTCTGGGGACTTGACTTCTTAGCTGAATGCTTGCTCTTTATTCCTTTTGCTGACTTGAAGAATGAGTTCATGGTCCCCTGTCGTCCAGATTCAAGGTCCTGCTTTAGCTGCTCGCTCGCTCGCTGCTGCTCCGCTGTTTCGTCATTTACTGCCACTTCGTCGCGTGGATCCTGTCGCACAAGGTGATTGCGGGTCATGTCACCAACCCTATCTAGTATATCCCTACCACTTCTTCGGCTGGCAGCATTTATTTCGAACACTTCAAAGCCAAGCTCCTGCGCAACGGCATACACTGCTGCTGTCTTACCACAGCCATGGGGACCGCTAATGACAACGGTGTTAGTGCTGCGACCACCAGCGCCTGGAACTCCTGTAGCATCTGCCGAGCGAATGACAGATCTTTTCAAAAGAGATTTTCTAGGCTGGAATGACTCAGGATCTGTGATCTCGTCCATCAAGCTTGCTTCTTCGTCACTTGAGACCACAAAACCATCCAACTCTTCCGCTCTTTTTCGTTTCTTGGGTCCACGCCTTCTCGAGGCTACTGAAGAGGCTCTACTTGAGTTCCCGGTGTCCCGAAATTCAACAGACCTAATCGTCGAACCTTTCAACCAGTCTCGGAGCAAACTCACTTCGTGGCTTTGCTGTAACACATCCTTGGCAGCTTTTGGTGCGTACTTATGCATCCAATCCTGCCTCTCACATGCAAATTTGTCGAACGAAGATAGTGAAGTAGCTATGGTACCATATAAATGCTGCAACGCAACGTGAGCGGGTGAATGCGTCGGCTGTGGTACGCTAAGCTCGTCGACATCGCTATTTTCAGTTGCATCTAATCTCGAATCTAATCTTGGATGGATAGCCTTTTGTAATTCGTGGCCAGTCATAAGTCGTCGTATAGGTCGTCGGAATTCACGCCAGTCTCGGGAATTCACTTTCTGGAATACTCTATCATTCGACTGGAAGGACCGGACCAGATTGACAGATGGCCCCAACACATCTTCCCTTTCAGGCACCCGGACTTCAAGACCCTTTAATTTTCGCGAAGGTTCTGTGGAGGTGGGGACTTGCATTGAGCTTTTGATATTCAGCGTAGACTCCTTCGGTCGCCCAATGTGAAGCATGTCTGCAGGTGGCCATATGGGTTCGATGGCACCCGGGAAACGAGTAACTCGCGCATGATCAGAGCCAAAAGCATGGCTTCCGAGTCCAGATGAGGTTGCTCTAGCCTGGCCATCTGCAATGTCTGGAGGCTTGCTTATTACCCTAGCTTTTCGCGGACTTGTACTCTTGTTTTGCTCTTTGCTAACACTGGCGTCTGACTCATGGTTTATCGGATCACTGCTCGTTGTTCTTCCAGGTTGCGAAGCCATAAGCGCGGACCCGCCAAGAAAGAACGGGTGAGTTGGTTTCCGAGGTTCAGTGGGTTTCGATGAGTTGTCCTTCACAAGGCCTTGAATACTCATTACGCCCAATAAAATATCGTCTAACTTTCGTCCTATTGCTCGGCGGGAACCATCGTCTCTCCCATACTTAATGACAGCTACCAGCTTATTTGAAGGAGCTTCATATTTGCCAGACTTCCTACCCCGCCCGCGCTTTACACCTTGGGTGGGGTCCTTCGCCTTAGGCGAACCTAGTCTCCCATCAGGACGCACTCTTAGCATCTTCTTGGGTGGCATCGCTAGAGCATTCTGGTCCTGGACCTCAGAGAGGAGATGCCCATTGTCCTTATCGTCGGAGCCGAATCCATCAACTGTAGCCGTTACATTCCCCCTTGTTTTGGACTGAAGATGACCTTTTACCGTGTCAAGACTTCCATCGATATGATCTTTTGATTCCTCAGTTCCAGGATTTCTAGAATTCGCCTCAGTGTCAATTGCGGGTGGTATGTTGGAAGTCGCAGCTTCCGGCTGGTCTGCCTGCGTTGATGTAGCTAAGTTAACAGTGATGTTAGCTTCTGTCTCCGGTGACCCAGTCCGTTGGCGTTTACGCCGGCCTTCGTTCTGATTAAAGTCTGTCTCTGCAGAAGGTTCGAGACCTGCTCGGGATTGTAAGCTCAGGCAGAAAATGAAATGACAAATTTTGCCTACTATTCTTAGGCATAAAGAATGGGTGGATGGCAGGTCCAATGTCCTTCGCCATGCCTGCAGCAACAGCCATAAGGGTGGAAGACGGCCACCATTGATCATTCTGCGCCGAGCATTCTGCGCCGAGATTTCTACCAGAGACCTGATGTTCTGCTCTCAAATAGTGAGATATTTAAGACCACGAATCATCTTGTTGAGCATGGTGGGTATCGAAATTCTACAGGAGCGTTGGGTTATCGTCGACCGTTGTGAAATTGAGTTGAACATCATGACGGTCTGCCCTACAACAATTAATGGAGAACGCGTCGCGAGATCATAGATAGCCGCTAGGAACATAGTTTAGCCGCAGCTAGGAACAACCTCGGCCCGCCAAAGCCTTGTTCCCCACGAACTTTTCCAAGCCATGCCTATGTTTGGTATCAAGATAATTGGCGTAGCTGAACGGCATGCAGAAACATGATAGAAAGAGCTTACAAACTTGCAGAGGTACCAAGAGATCTCACAGGTTCCGTTGGACAGATTTGGACTTCTGATGTCCACGCTATCACTGGATCAAGGAAAAGGAAGAGATCAGAGCTTGCCGTAGGAATTGACCGCCAGGGAGTCAACATATACAATGTATCTACGTTATAATCCGGACCCTACTGTGCATTGACTAACAGATTCCAGGTTCAATCCTCCAAGGTGGTCGCGTCATACGCAATATCGCCACAAGCAACCTTTACTTGTCCGCCCTGCTCAATAAGACGCCGAAGGCGGGGTGCTGAGTCTCCTCGAAGACATACCTACTGCTCTACCGTATCGCCAAAGCCCAAGCTCATCTACTTCTCTGAATCCTCGGACCCCAGGGCATTGAGTGATGGAGTTGCAACAACTTCACTGGACCTGGATCCTAAGGCGAGCCCTGTGATACACGTGGATACTTATCAAGAATCTAGTGGAACTGTCAATAGCGCTCCCGAAGACAAATTGCTAGCAGTGCACGAAGATGGGCTGGTGTCTTGCTTTTCAAAGGATCTCAGTACACAGGAATGGAGCACACACATTACCCATCGCTCTTCAGGGGGGAACCCGGTATTGGCTGTCCAAGTGGAACATGCCGCGATTCTAAGCGTCCAACAAGCGAAGAAAACACTATTGAAAAACAGGGATGACATATTAGCAACATTAAGTGCGGCGTCAGAGGATCTGGATGGTAGCCTTTTAGTTATCATTGCTAGGTCTGGCATAGAGGGCGATGCTGACGGAAAATCTGTTTTGATGTTACGGGTGTTCAGTATCAAACCTGCGATATCGGTGGCAAATGTCCTTTCTAGCCCTTCGAGAGAGAGACTCCATGAACTGACCTCTGCAATACTTCCCGAGCCACCTCATCTGTCATCTCAGAAGTCCACATTTACATTGTATCCAATCTTTGGAAGCTTACACCAAAGTTTCGAAGGTAACTTTGCAGTATACGACCTCAACGAATCGGCTCCACGGCTGGTTCACGAAATACGCCTAGCTGACGAAACGTCCTCCTGCTTGCAACTGTCGCCCGGTCTATTCGCATATTCCAGCGGGACTTCCCTGTCTATCATCGACTTGCCATACTGGTCATTACAGGCAGAGCGCGATATGACTGAGACCATTCAAGCTCTGAACACAACCCAAACACCCAAAAAGCACAGAGACCTGCCAGTTCACTTACGGCTGTTGACATATTTCGCTCCTTTAGACATCATTGTCGCTCTTGATGGACAGAAGGTGGTGGCAATACAGCTGTCAACCAATTCATCACAGCCCGGTGGCTCCCGGAAACGGAAGCGAGGTGGCTGCCTAGTAGATTCTATTGGACACAGATCATCTTTAGCAACTGGTACAGTTGTTCAAAACGTATCCGAGGGCAAGCTCCATTCTCTGGGCAACTATTTACCTTCATCGGTTATGGGGCCACAATGGAGTGATCAGAAGGCGTCACTGGATCGCTTTTCTTCTCAATCGGACACGCGAAGATTCGACGATGTCGCAGCTCGCGCTTTAGGGTTGGAGAGCAAAAAGGGAGACAACTCGAAGCTATATTCAGTAAGCGCTTCGGTCATTGACCGGCGCAAGCTCTACCATATACTTGGTAATGTTTTTGCTGTGGACGAGACGCTAGGTTCAAGTCGGGAGTTACAGACTGAGGAACCAAAGACGCTGAAGATGCGGTTCCTCCCACGCAGAATCTGTGACTGGCTGATTGAAGAATGCTTATTCACAACATACCACGTGGAAATGGCACTAAAGCATCAAGGTTCTCTACCATTCACCGCAAAAATTGCTACTGGGGCCCTGATCGATGCTGTTGCAGCACTAGATACGTCGTTGGAACTGGTGGCGAACATCTTGGCTAGTAACATCCCTTTGAGCTCAGGAGAGCTCGTTCAAATTCTCGCAATCCTTACCCGCGACACTGAGCACCTAGAGATGACAGAAGATGGAAGGCTTCTCACGAACGGAGACTCAGGAGGCGTGGAGAATGACCACGGCAACAAAATGCAGCTTACCAACGGTGAAGCCAACGAGCCATCGCACCCAGACCCATCCACACCCCTTAACGACAAACTACGCCACCGCATACTGACCCTCACACTAAAATGTCTCCACGCCTGCACCTCCCCCTCCATATCCCGCTCTCTCAAACTCCACCTCCCCGCCTCACAACTCCGCCTCCTAATTGACATCCTCCGCCTCTCCATCGCCCGAAGCGGCTGGCTCTCCCCCTACGACGACAATAACACCATCCCCCCCCCCGATACCCAAGACACCAACAACCAACTAAGCCACATAGCGCATCTCTTTGCCAGCGTAATCGACAGCATCGGCACCGCCGGCTGGCTCCTAGGAACCTCATCATCCATAACCGACACCCTGAACGAAACCGCAGACACAATCTCCTACATGAAAGCCGAGATATCAGCCGCGCTAGAGGGGATCGAGGAAGCGACGTACTTACGGGGAATGTTAGGCGAGATGCTTCTCTGTGGGAAAGAGGCGCTGCAGCGAAGCGAAACAAATACAATAAGAAGAGGAACTGATCATGCGGCCGCTGGTGGGCCAATCAAGCCCGTGACTATCACTCTCAATGATGAAGGAGAGAATGAGAATCGGATATTGCCGTTGGGTCTGAAACCAATCGCTGCGGTGGTATCGAAGACGAGAATTGGTGCGGGGGGGGAGGTTGTGGAACGGAGCGCGAGGGATATGGGGAGGTTGAAGAGTAGGATGGTGGGGAGGTATAGTTTTGAGAGGATAGTGATATAGTTAGTGAGAAAAAGATTCTTCTGTTATCCATCTCCATTATCGCTCTCTAACACTATAATTAATCTTGAAACATGGATTATTGATGCCTACCCTACCTTAATAGCCTCACAGACATGACTTTATCTGCATGAGGTAGAACGAATGTACAATGACGCTCCAAATTATTTATTAAACAAGAAAAGCCAGCAGGCCTTAAGCCACTTAGATACGCGGTTAAGTATCTCCAAGAAAAGAAAGTCTGAAACTTATCACACACACACCTCCCCCCAAACCCCCGGAATCCCCAATTTTACCGCTCCTTCTTTCCCTCCACAACGCCATCAGTATAGCTATCATGCGGCTCCAGCGCCTTCCCATTCAAAGGCTTGACACCATTCTCTTTGACACCCTCCACCGCCTTCCTCTCCCCACCCGAAATCCCCACCTCAAAGCCCTCTTCCTCCTTCTCCTCCACCTCCCCTTCAGTTTCCTCATCATCACTCCGTACATCCGTAACCAAATTCACAAAGACGATATTATAAGCAATCCTCAGGATAAAGAAGAGCCAGAAGAGGTTGATACTCTGCAAGCTAGCCAGCAGGGCAAAGGTGATGTATTGGCTGATCCAGCATTTGTATTGCTCGGTGTCCCAGTTGAGGTCGAAGGGGCCAACGGTGCGGAAGGTGGTGAGGGTGGCGTAGAGGATGACGAGGTTGATGTAGTGCCGGAGGTAGACCCAGATGCAGATGAAGAAGGTGAAGAAGGGGAAGATGAGGGAGGAGTTGAGGTAGTTTAGGGTTTTGGAGGTCTTGAGAAGCGAGTGAATGTCAGTATTTTTGTATAACAATGGGATAATATAGAGGGGAGAAGACTTACCGCGAGGAAGAAATCGCTAATGTCATGCGTGATATAAACCGCCACACCCATATACGTGAAATGAAACCGATAACTCAACCCAATCAACGCCAAAGTGACAATATGATGTCCCACCAGCTCTTTAAAATCCTTCCTCGGCTTCTCCAACCTCAAACACAACACAATAAACTGCTGAGCCCAATAACTCGCCTGCAGCAAGTAATACGCTTTAAACACGCCCTCATGCGCCCTATGTGGAAACCCCTCAAACATGCCCGCCGTATTGAAATACCACACCGGCGTCCGGCTCATCACGTACAGACCTAGCGGCCCAAAGACAGAAAAATAAATGGCAGTGTAGACCTGTTCCATAAAGCGGTTCTGCTTTGCGCGGCTTTTAATGCCGTTGTAGAGTGCCAGCGGCCGGATGAGTCGTTGCATGAGGAATTCGCGAGTGAATGTGAGGACGACGATGTAAAAACCTACGAAGGCGAAGTCGCGGGGGCCTTTGCCGTAGTAGGTAGGGGGTTCGGGGTCATTGCGGGCGTGGTAGGGGATGAACGGGTGGTCGGATGGCAGGGGGTAGGAGAGAAATATGGCCCTGTGGAGAGGGTTGGAAGGGCTCGGATTGAAGGCATAGGCGGCGAGGAGGATGATTATGAGGATTAGAGGGTTAAGCCAAGTGTGTCGAAAGGAGAGGGTTTTCCATCGTCTGAATAAAGTCTTCGCCTTTCGTCGCTTGGAGAAGGGCCGGAAGGGTTTTTGTGTTTGGGAATTCCGCTGGGTAGGAGTGGTCTGGTCAGCTGAAGTAGAGATACTTGTCAATATGGACAGAGGGACTACGTACTGGAGTTAGGGGTGGAGAGTTAAAGGTCGGTGTGGGTTCAAGTGTTGATAGTGCTGAGGCGCCCGTATCACCTCGAAGCTCCTCTCCCAGGCCGCTCGATTTCCGCCGGGGTCGAGGCATAATTCCTGCAAGACGGAAATCTTCACAGTAATTCTAAGGCTGTAAATTAGCGATTTCCTGGAGCTGTTGGAGATTCCTTGGGCTGGTGGTGGTTGTCGCGTGCTGACCAAATAATTTGAGGATGAGGTCAAAGGGAGATGAGCCAATCTTATGTCCGAAGGCCGCCGCCCGTTGGATGGAATCTGACATTGCAGCTGAAGCCAACGCGGAGCAATAGCAATGCCGCTTATGCTTACGCCTACCAGGCCAATGATGCTCCGAGTCAGACTGGTACCTCCATTCTGTCCGAATTGTTGGTCGTAGCTGTAGCAACAGGCTCCAACAGACAATCCACGATAGCACCTGCGTTGGTGAAAGTCTTTTATTAATCATCTCAAAGCAGCTGAGTCCATAGCTAAGCCGAAGTAGTACGGCAATACAATCCTACGTGGGCTGCCGCAGTCTCCCACGTCTCCCACGCAGTGATAATGAATCTGCAAAGGCACCATTGTCCAAATTCTATGGAAATCATCCACTATTTATCCACCAATCATGCAGTCACTATGCATATATTCGACCTCGGGCTTTAGGCTCTCATAACAGAAGGAGTAGAATGGACTGTCAAGCCCAAATATCCAATTTGCTTCGTTGACCTCATAAGGATTTCCGGTTCATAAATCATCAAAAACCATATTATGTGTCTTTTCCTTATGCGTCCCATATTTCATTATCGCTGCTTTCGCCTTTCACCTACATCAAGGTACACAGATCTTGGCGGGGATGCTTTGATAGAAGGAAGAGGCGTTGAAGAGGAAGGCGGCAGTCTCTTTCCTCTGTTTTTGTTCTTTTTAACATTATCTATTTCTGAGATCGATAAGCTACTAGCCTTGTATAATACTACATTTGGGCACAAAGGTAAAAAACATTAGCTAGAAGACCCTACTTAAGCCTGTCCGATTTCCTGATTGACGTCCTCTCTCCAGAGTGATAGAGTACCAAAAAAACTCCGTCCACTTCCCTCCATACCTAGGAAATTCGTGACGTCGTTTAGATATAAATGAGCGATATTACCTTGAAGACGGCGATCAATGTTCGACAAAATGGTCAATGAAAGGTACCGCCTTCCCTCGCCTTCCCATCACCGACGATCCTCGATCTCCAGTCTTCCGTCCCATCTCAGTAGCACATTCATCACGAGTTTGGAATCGGCACATCAAGCGTATACCATTGCCCCCCTTCCAAGTCTCTTTCAGCTTGCTCGATATTCGTCCCGTTGGTCTGATAAAGGCCTGCAACGAGGCCCCACCGCTCGTATCTGGAGTTGCAGTACACGTCAAGTGGGTACCGGGTAAGCCATTGGCGTCGGCACCAACGTTGATAGTGAAGTTGTAATCGTTCAGGACGGAGGTATTTTCAGCGCTATAGCTGATGTTCCAGCCACCAATGCTGAGGTCAGGGTTTTGTGCAAAGAGGAAGTCCGTATATCCCATTGAAGTGTTCTGGAAGACGGGAATGCTGACATTGCCTGTTTCATGTTATGAGCTGGATTCTGGCTGGAGAGGTAGAGGGAAACCCACTCTTTTTCCAAATATCGATTGGATGAGTGGTGCTGTTTTTTAATGTCGTGTTTTGATCTTTCCACAGTATATTGACTTCATTCTGCAGATTAACGAACATCACATATGTATTACTGCCCGGACCCCATGTGTAGCAAGCAACGCCGGCGTGGCCGTTATAATCATTAAACTCCTCCTCTTGCGTCCACGGATTAGAGTGGCCCGCTGTCCAGGCGACAGAACCGAAGGTGGTTGAATTCTTTGCGTACCAGAGATGGATACCAATACTCAGATCCGAACTTTCACCTGTGGGCGCGGCTCCGTAGTAGTTCCCGTACCAGCAAGCTTGCAGTCCAACATTAGGATCATCAATCGTCTGCAAATTGAGGCTGTTGATAGGCCCTGGGGCCCAGTTATTAGTAGTATTGCTGTTTTTCATCTCTTGAATGGTGTTATTAGGGGCGATATAGAATATATGCCACTATGACGGTTTTAGCATTCAGCCGCTTCTAAGGACCTCTGAATGCTCACAGCAGCTGTATTGTTGAGAGCGTATGATACTGCCGAAATAGGTGTCCCATTTTTTGCATCTCCTGCTCCTACCACTACATCCGAGGGACCGCCTCCCTCCCACCCAGTCTCGCGCAGCTGCATTTGACGTATTGATCCCGTGTGATGCTGAAAGTACAGGACATATAGTCCGTAGCTACCGTTGCCAGAAGCTTCCGAGCCAAAAGATTCCGAGGCAAGGGCAATCCCGGTGCCATTGAAAGCTCCCACCGTGGAAAGATCCTTTGTCGTAGGTGCAGTAGGTGCCGTCGTGGTCGAACTTGACAGCGCGAGTATCAGCTTATTGTTAAGGTAGTGAGAGAGCTCTCAAACTTAGTACCTTTTCCGAGTTAAACCTACACCCAATCCAACCGCCAGTCCTATTATCAGACATGCTATGGCACCTATGATAAAGAAGAGCCACGGTTTTGGTTTCTTCCGCTCCGTAGCTGTGTGCGCTACTTCTTTGTGATACTCTATGACTGACGGACTGCCCATTTCCTTCTCTGTTGAGCTGAGAACCTTAGATGTACGATATGTCTCCTTTCCTTCGGAATCTGCACTTAGCATAGACCGTAGTCCAGGCGACGCAAGGCCATTGTTTGTTAGATTTACGCCTTCTGAGTGGTCGTCCGCAGAGGTCGAGCTTATTTCTGGCAGCTCTGCTTGGGAAAAGTCATCAAAATTAATCTGTTGTGACGACACCGTCAAACGCTGCATATTCTGCTGCACAAGAGTAGACATGTATAATTGTCGTCAAGCTCTTGGAATAGAGTGGTGCTAAAGTGCGTGATCACGCAAAGGGAACTCACAACGTTTCGATCTTTGCTGGGAAGGAAGAAGAGAGAGGGTCCGGAGGGTTCACGTGCAGTAAAAGAGCAAGGACTTTGCCCAGCGGATGGATGCATAGCAAGCCTGGGACTATCGGAGTCTGGACTGTACTCACAATCTAGGGTCTCAATGTCCTCAGCTGTGGCTTTTGGGAGCTGAAACGCCTTGCCAAGCCCATGTCCGTATCATGGGAATGTTACACGGCTGTACATTCAGAACGAAGCACAGCCGATAATCGAGGCTTTTCATTGTTTCTGCGGGGCGCGGACACGCTTAGTGGGTAGTGTGCGGTGGCTTTTGGTACACGAAACGACTGGTCGATGACCGCGACCTTGTCACGGCGAGGTCACGGAGCTGTCACGCCGAAGAGGTAACAACGTGGGTATTCAAATCACTAGGATTGTTTCTGCAAAGTATGAAGACGATAAATGGGGAGTAGGTGGACCAATAGCATTGTCTAGACGGTTATCCATGCATGATGGTTAATTGGAGCGCCTCAGATACGATGGCCGTAATTGTCGAATTTTGAATGAAGGAAGGAGTAGTCGAAGACTGACCTTATCACGGTTACATTACAAGGCTGTCAAAAAGAAAGACGGCCGCGAATCGAATCAGATTCGTTATTCGTACAGGGCATAAACACGCTAGGTGGGTAGTAATTATGTGATGGCTGCAGTTTGGGAGAAAGAAAGAAGTAGTTGACTGAAACGGGCGTTTGTCGCTGCTTTAATTCGCGTACTGATGACCAATGGGGACTTTAAGGTGCTCGCTTGACGAGCCGTCGGGGGCCCCGGGAAGTGCTGTCAAGAACATCGAAAATATCAAGTTTTTGACCTCTCCTGGGCAAAATCATGTCCGAGGCGCCTAACTGCACTGCTACTGCAGTCAGCAAGCAGAAGGAATCCTCGGCTTGTTCCGACGTCGGGCAACACCGGCGAAGGAGTGGTCATCTACACTCTCCAATGAGCCTCTACTACCAAAGAGACCTCGAATAATTCTTCCATCCCACGAACGTGATCTCGGATGCTTCTCCTCCAAACCTGGAATCAGGGCGTGGGGCTTCTATCGGTCTAGGAAACAATTCAATACCTCCTCCCGTCTCCCAAGATTTCCGTGCAGCGGTAGAATGTCAGACGGTTGCATGCGTTTTCAGACGCGAGATCTCACAAACCAATGACCAATCTAGGCGTCTGCAGTGGACAACTTCGCCCAGCTCGAGGGTCGTATCTGGCCTTATAATTATCTCACTTCTCTATGGAAATAAATATGGTGACAGATTCAACACGAGAGCCAAGATGTACCTTCCTCGCAAACCACAATCGAATACGATAGGAGCGGCAACCCTGGTAGAGCTTCTGAATAAGCTGAGGCCAGATTTCTGTCCTCATCTCAGGCCAATTGTACGGCCGAAGGCCGCCCAGCCTTTGCAAATATGATATCGCAGCTGACGTTAGCCGCTGAAAAAGGTTTACTGCATGTGCTTGGACCTCCTAGACGCATAAAGCTCGGTCCGAGTAAGAGTGATATCAGCTTTTGGTCAGTGTTGGTGATAGGTGTAACTCCATTATGGTCGCAAAAGGAATAACTGCAGATGTAAAGGTCTAAACATCTGCTTCCTATGAACAAGAACCCTGGAGGCGCAATGACAAATGATTGGTTTATTGCTGTAAAAGGTGGCTTGGCTGGCCTCGCCAATCGTTATTGTCGCCTGATAACTGGAGGAGGATAATTCCGGGCATGTGTAGCTCTCCATCCTGCGGTTTACCCCTCTTACTTTCCAAACCGCCATTGAGGTTGTAATTCCTTATCGCTGGTGGTTGATATTACTAAGAAAAATTAATGTCAGTGTTTCATTGCAGCCTCGCAATAAAAGCCTTAAAACCCTTAGTGGGGAAACCATTGGATAACTTCCAAGGCATTCGCCGGACTACTGGCTTTTCTGTAAGCATTTGATGTGAAAAAAGCAATACCAACTATTTCCACCGCCCTCGTCTGCTGGTATGCTTATTGGATATCGAGCTGAACTCATTGCTGAGAGCATCGTTAGTGAAAGCATGAGTGTGTTACCAATAGTTGTCCTTTGGCCTGGAAGTTTCATAGCATAGCTAAACATGGTGCAATAGCTCCGCAGATGTGGACGTAGAGATCATTGCTAAGAGGACACCCAATAACCAGAGGGTGGTTGGTAGGGTTCGAAGTAACATTTTTGCCTCAAAAGTGGCATAAAAAGGGAAGTGGACACAGGGCATTTGTGGACTCGCTTGAGATATTTGAGAATTGGCGCGAATTGGCTTTGCTGTGACCGCCTATTTGCAGACGCAAAGGGCACTGTGAATCATGCATTGAATATATACATACTCTTCTAAGTACTTAAGTTGAATCATCAAATCCTTTCATCACTCAAAGTTCCCATTGGTGGTATTTTGCCGTTAGAGTGAAGACCCTTCTCAACTTCTTCAGCGTTGGCCGGCCTCGTTCCCTCAATTGTGCCGCGATTCCCCACTGCCTTCAACCCGCCTTTCTTCCTTGGGGGCAACTGTCCCTTACCCGTCGTAAGAACGGTAAGCAAATATTTCAGATTGGGCAAGGTGTGCCTAAGGTCCACCATCCTCGACCCTTGCCTGCTCATCAGTAGCTCGATATCCGAATTCAGCAAGAAAACTCCATACTCGAAGCGATATGTGACAGCGCCCTTCTGATACAATGGAAAAGTGCGCGCTGAGAGAGATGGCATATTAGTAGATATTGGATCGAGGATAGTGGAAGTAGAGCCGTGCGGTGTTGGTGGATAGGGTATAGGGCTCGAGAGGTAGAGCGACAACAGATAAGCAATATGTGCTAAATACCCAAGAGCAGCAGCCGTAATCAGAGGATCTGCGTCTTCTACAGATATAGAAGTAGCATTCGGTAGATGAAGACCTCGAATGGTGAAGGAAAGAGGCTTTTGTTCGAAGGGTTCTATAGGGTATATACACAAAAGGTCTTCGCAGATGCGGCGGAGCTGGCCAGATATTTCCGCCCTAGTCGTCTGCAGAAGGGACCTTGAAGTTGGAAGATTTGCCTGGGCGGAGGCCAAATGGCTCTGGGCTTTCTGCTGAGCGAGTTTTCCAGAAGCAATGGCCGCGCGACGTGCTTCCAAACTGACCTGAAGTTCAGTCCGCCGAGCCTCAGCAGTCCTGAGCAATTTTCGTGACGTTGCGAGGAAGCGATTGGTAGAAGCTAAGCTTTCCTCGGCCTCCGAAGCGGCGTTGATTGTGTGACTGGATTCTTTCTGCTCATCTAGAAGAATGCTGATTTGGGAGGCGAGCTTCTCCCGTGTAGAGAGTGCGTCTTGAATACAGTCGTCAAGGTTTGACAGGCGCATCAAGGCATCGAAAGAGGAAGTGGCTTGGAGTACCTGTGACTGTTTTGGAGCCTTTGCAGGAGCAATGACGGCTTCATCAAGTGGGAGGTCGGTGAAGCTTGTGTATATCCCATCGGAGAGGTGGAAGAGTATACAATTCTGAGGGAGAGGATGATGGAAGCTCTCGAGCTAATGGCAAGGTCAGAGCAATGTAGAGCTTGAAGAAGTTCGACGTACAGTTTTGCCTATGAACTGCAGCGAGCGAAGGCACAGCTGCAGGTCTACCAGCAAAGTATAGTTTCCCATGTTCTCGGTCTTCGCCCAGTACTTGACAGTCAATTCCTCAAGCCTTGTCACAGATGGTCCATAGATATTGAGATCGAAGAATCTGAAGCTGGGGTTCATAGCCTTTTCAATGACCTCGCTCACATATATAGGATCTGGAGTGTTGGAACAGTGTATGGAAAACCAGGTATCTGCCATTCTTTCTCTTACAACATCCTCTAACTTGGTCTGCCGAACTCTAGGAGGGGCGTTGGTCCAATTGAGCGTACTCCTCCGCCTCAGCTTGCTAGCAGATGGCCTGCGTTTGACTGGTACATCGCTTTCCGAGTGCTCCGTCTGAGACACGCCGTTCACCTTTAACGGGGTAGACTTGAGGTCATTAGACGATCGAGAGTGCTCAAGCTTTGGGTTTTCGCGCTGAGCGAGGACCTTCGCTGGCGTCTTGAGCGCATGGGGTAGGGACTCATCATCTATTGTCTTTCCGCGGGCTCTAGAGAGCGGTCGAGACAGCGCTAGGTTGCGTACAGAGATGCCTTGAAGATGTCGTAGCTTGCGGTTCTGTAGTTTCAAATGCTGTCAGCTGATTCTTGTCATAGTCAATTCGCTCCAATGTAGCCATAGCAGAATATCATACAGAAGGTAGTAGCCAAGGTCTGTCTCTGGAAAGGCCCTTGATATCATCGAATGCGCTTATGCCACTGTCGTTGATTTTGGCCATGGGCATCGTGGAACGGCCGCTTATACGAGCGAGTCAGCGGCCGTATAAGAGCGCAAGGCATCATTTATTGATTGAAATTATCGTAGAGCATCGATTCCTTTGCCACGAAGCCAGCTCAGCACCTAGTGAGAGGCCAGCGAAAAAAGAAGAAAAGTTGTCTGAGCTTCGACAAACATCACGAGCTCACCGCGGCTTTTGTTCCGCACATTCCTTGATATCAAACTACCTACGAGCTGTATAGCCTTTTTCTACAGCAGCACCCTTCATCTAAAGCATCCAATTAGCCTGTGAACGCTAACTACACCAAAGCTCATCCTCTAATGGGCAAACTCACCACCATCACAAGCACCGGCAAGACCGTAATTCCGAGATCCAAAATCTCCAAAGAATTTCCCCCCAACTCCCTCATCGTCCGCAGACCCATTGAAAGAGGCGTTCCAGTCCCCAGACACAACATCCCAGAAATCCATCATGGCCAACACATCTACTTCTACAACAACATCCGCACAAACCAAGTCGTCTATTCCCTTACGCGCCATCTAAATGTACCTCACCTCCCCAAACCTCTCCCACAAACTACATCTAACAATATCCCCCAGAACAAAGACTCACTCGAACAACTCACCTTCGTAGGCAAGAAGACCGTCCCCCCAAGGCTGCGAAAGGACCTCTGGACCCCTTTCTGCCACGTCTCCTTCCCCACCCCCTCCCTCGGCCTCTCCGCGTACCACAAACTCCGCGAATACCGCCGCCTACACGAGCTCTCCTACCCCTTATCACTCATAACCCAAAACAAAGGATCCAGAAAAGGACAGCTAATGTCCACCAAAGAGCGCGGCCGAGTCTTAATGGATCAAAAAGCAAACTCCGTAGCCGACCTCGCCGCCGTACTTTTAGAGCAAGAATCCGGACCCGGACAAGAGAGGGTAGAGCGAAGTGAGCGGCGGCGTGCGCGGGTGGAGCAATTGAAAAAGCGAAAGGGCGAGGCGAAGGTGAAGAAAGCGCCGATTGATGTGGGGAAGGAGTTTGGGGCGGGGGTGCAAGGGGGGGATAAAACCGCCGTGAATGGTGCTCAGGTATTCTACCAGCACGCCTTCGGAATCGAGGG
>NAPT01000294.1:0-33646 GCA_002927785.1 Cladonia uncialis
GGATTACCCGTATTCTTTGGGGAGAGTGAGGGTTAGGGCGTCCATTTTTGGTGAAAGCAGGAGGAGGTATTGAAACGATGAATATATTTTGGAGGCCAGGAGAATTGTTTCGAGAGGTGATCGGCGAGAGAGAGCGCTGCTGAGGCTCTTTTTATATTTTTAAGCTAGGCAAACCAACGGAGATGAGGCTTTACGCGGCCGGATCTCTATTGAGCCGTGTTCCGATGAAGGCAGCAGTTGCGAACGGGAAAGACACCAGAATGCCACGAAGGAGTCCATAGGAGCTGACGTGAGCTGATATAGAGGACACTTGTATAATGAGGCCCGGAGTTTTGCATTCTTGTTCATCCGATGCCGTGAGGCAGGGTGCTGTGTGCTGCGGCTTGGCGGGCCCCCTCAATAAAGATCTCCAAGGGCCTTGGGAGGCTCATTGGGCTTTGCTGATGCCACATCTTACAGTCAATAGATATTGACACAAAGGTGCACGATCGATGTACAATGGTGGGTCTCCCCACTTAGAGCTCTCGGCTGCGAATGTCAATTCAGACTGCTGTTATTGCAGATGTAGACCGTACTTCAGTTATAGTGCTGACCCGAACGACGGCGTCCCACGGGACGGCGGGCGGTGTTGGATCTCCCGTGCTGTCTCAGGCTGGGGATTTATAATGCAAACGGATAATTAGGACGCCTGAACATCCTAGAATTCACGCAATGGGTAAGCGGAACTGTGAAGCTCATGTAAGATTTGCAATTACAAAGTTGTCCACGGTACTACAAACTCCACGACCGAAACTTGTCTGAAGAACGCAGACACTAAAGACCTGTCCAATAATTACACACCAATACGAAACCCTGTTACATGGGTAGACCGTCCCGGGTCATTGGGTGCATGCACTAACTATGAGTATGGGCGGTAGAGTCCCGCCCCTATCAAAATGTGGTTCACCGCAACGTCTGCCTCGAGCCAGGCTTGATATACGGCACCACGATCGCAATGGGTCTTTTCGGTTGCTGACAAAAGAAGAACATATTCTTTCTAAAATTCCATGGTCAGCATCATGAGATCTTTTCTCTGCATAATTCTTAATTTGTTGAGCCTGTATTCGTTGAAAGTCTGTAAACGCGCATAGACCGACGCATGGGATATTGGTTGACCGCTAACAGGCTTACGAAGCCTTAAAAGTGGGATTAGTGAGGTCTTCAAGGTCGCTATCAAGACGAGGGAGGTAGCTTGTTCTGGGTGGTTACCCCCAAGGATTCGTCGACGAGCCGAAAAGATCCCGAGCTCTTGAACGAGGGGCCAAAGTCGTGATCTGAAGGTGGATTTGTTGGACAGAGCGATTGGAAAATTTGGTAAGATGAAGATGTTGAGCCATATGTCATTTCTTTTCGTCGACGTTTAATGTCCTCGGCCAGGTCAAGGTAGCAACCTTGCAGTTCCCACTGTCCAATAACAGCTAGCTGCAGTTCAGGGTGATGGTGAATACGCTCCCCAGCCTCTCGAGGTATGACGCACTTCTCCACCCGACAGTCTCAGGATGCAGTCATGGAGCATAGGTACGACCCCGGGTCTTTCCAAGCGAAGAAGGCGGTGTGCTTGACCAGAACAGCATCGAGACATCCCGTAGACGCAGATTCGCGCTCCCTGTTCGTTGGTTGCGTACGATCGCTAGGTGGTTCTATGACAAGATAGGCATATAAAGTTGCTGTTGAATTACGCATGTATCAGCTTATGCTGCGTGGCTCAAACTAGGAACATCTTATTCAACGTACGGTCCTTCCATGGCGAGAGCATAGCTCCTTTGCTTCAACGGGCATTCTTGCATCGAGCAGCGAACACCTCCCAACAATAGCGAGATGAACACATTCCGCGATTGAGCAGTCGAGGACTGGGATAACGTTAATTGCTGGTATAGATGTCGGATATGAAGCCTATCGGGACGCACAGCTGCCGTCATCTTCTGAGATACGGTTTTGGAGCTCGCACGAAAAGGGTACAAAGCACCATCGTATAGCTTACAGGGACTAGATTGTGAGGTCTTGACGTCGAAGGGCGTGAAGGGTGAATACGCGACTCGACTTGCCTGAAGTAATATAGATTAGGGTGACAGCGCCAAATAGAGATGCCATTCCGATGAGCTTGAGAAGATTGTTGGAGGTGACTGCAAGGAAAGCACATGGAAAGTATAAATTGAGGCGATTTTCAGTTTCACAATGAGGCATAACATCATGGAAGAATGTACGGTGAAGCGCAGTAGAGCGAAGTAATGATTCTGCTCAAAATCTCGAACTTCTCTTACTTGTTCTGTACATAGTATAACCAACATATCCACCCACAACCACGATACCAAATAAGACAATCTTGAGGAAGAACCACCTCCAACCCCCTGGTTCCTTCGTTCCGCCTGGATTGTAAGGTTTACTCTTTACCTTCCCTCCTTGGTCTTTGCTACTTCTTGAGGACCCTTGATTTTGTCGGATGTGCAAGTTATGTGCAGCCACATTGATGATGTCGTGATTATCACTCAATTCACCAGTTTCAGCACTGAACCCCAAATACGCAGTCTGGGGTAATTTGATCGCTTCGGTTTCGAAACATTCACTCCACTCGTCTGGGCCTTTATACTGCAGATCTACCCGCAGAGAACTTTCTGCGTAGTATGTCAATCGAATCTTTGTGGGTATGGTGCCCCCAGTGCGGATGCCACGAGCCTGCAACACGATGTTAGTATTGACAGTAACGAGTCGCGTCAGCTAACATACGGAGCAACCAGCCAACTCATTGTTCTTCCCATCATGATCTTTGTCGTACGAGACGGAGCTATTGCCCAACATTGCCATAACGTAGGGGAACGTTACACCTGGCCGTGAGTTTTTATACGTGTCGAGAAAGACGCCTAGCCCATTGAAGTTGTCTGTGTGTCCAAAGACTTTTCCTGGTTTCCCTCGCTCCTCTGTTACCCAAATAGCCATTCCATCACCATGTAAATGTCCACGACCTTGTATTTTGAACTCAACTTCGATCTAGGATCGCCTTCAGCTTGAAGACATATGTGAAGAAGCGTGTAGTACCAACCATCCAGTTCGTAGCCGTAATAGGCATACGAGAGAATAACCATCCTGACTGGCCTTGCATATCCGACGTGAGACGTATGTACCTGTAATCCAAAACTTCAGACCTCGCCTTCACCTCCTATCCGACTGTAGTGTTCTTACTGGTCTGCTCGTACGATGGTGTCTTCTCCAAACTCGAAGTATCGACTTTGCATATCAGAGTCAAGATATGGCTGTGGAAGTCCTTGTCAGTAACATGTCCAGATGCATCCATCATGTCTGTCCGTCGAGCAGCGATGCGCTGAGTAAGGATGACTGACCGCTGAAAGACTGTGAGAGCGCAACTATGAGCAACAATCAGCCAGCATCCAACATAATATACGCTGGGATATCATGACTAACTGGTATCTGCCTGACTCCTTCTGGTGTGGTAATTGCTTGCACGCCAATGCAGGCTGCCAGCAGCCACAGTAATGAAGCCTGCCATGACAATATCATTGCTCTACGCTCAGGGAACTTCAACTGCTTGTTCAATGCTAGACGCCGTAAAGAAGCAGCCGGTCAAAAATACATAAGGAATGAGAAGAAATGAAGATACAGTCGCGTGCGGCGAAAGTATGCTATGTTTCAAAAAGCTGTCCTTTCTCACCGCAGAAGGTTTGCCGGGGACACGGCGCCACTCTCGGCCCGAAGATCTCGCCAAGCCTTGTTCTAACAGTGAAGCTCTGACTTCGAGAACGTCAAACATCGAAGATTGAAACTTAGCTCAATCGCCGTCCAGCTTATTCTACGAAGCGATTTTAGAAGCACACTGCTGTTCGAAACCCTCCCACCTCTCAATCTTACCTACCTTAACATCCGTCAATATGGACTCAATGAACGACTCGCTCAGCGCCTCTTCAGATCCCAAGACCGCAATAATACGACAAATACAACAAGAAGCTGCAATAAACAACGCCCGCCAACTCATAGACGTGGGTCGATAGCATCCGCATTTCTTGCAGCTTCTGCTAATGGCAAACGCAGAAAATGAACAACCACTGCTTCCAAAAATGCGTGCCCACGCCCGGCAGCTCGTTATCGAAAAAGGAGGAAACTTGCTTCAAGTTGTGCATGGAGAAATATATGTCCGCGTGGAACACCGTCAGTCGGCAGTACATTTCGCGGATACAGAGGAGTAGTGCAGGAGGAGACGGTGGTTTTGGATTATAAGGTCAACAGGGCAGTGAGGGTTAGAGCTTCACATGGATGAATTGTATTAATACACTCTCGGCTCAGGGTTTATCAAGGATGGTAGGGTTGCATTGGGAGGCCCTTTTGAGTCATATTATTAGACCATGTATATTGTGGATGCAAGATATGAACCTAATATATCTGCATACTGCAAGCAAATGCAAATAGACCGCTTCAGAAATAAAACAGCAAACCGCCATCGCTATGCTTCGAATATGCGCCAAGAATGCAACAACGCCTAAAAGCAACATGGCTAAGACCTGCTGGTGGCCCTCCTGCTGGGCGCTTGTCCCATCAAATTTCTCTGCCTATCCATATAGTCCCGCACAATAACCGTGCAATGGACCTCCTCACACAGCTTTTTTCGCCTCTGCGGTGGCAACTTTGCTGCGAACTCCAAACCACTTGCACGTTCCACAGCCTCGATGGGTACCTCGAAATCCTGCAGTGGCTTATCGTTCGCGATAGGCGCATTAGGCAACACAAAAGCAGCCAGGCTAACGTTCCCGCCTGTCTTTCCGTCCTCAGCGAAGATGACTTTGTAGAAATGCGTTGGCACTGAGACATTAGGGGGGTTTCCGATGACTTCGTATGAGATTTTCCATTTTCCGTCCTCCGGGTCTCTTCTTGGTAGGTATAGCGGCCCAGTCACAATCCGTATGCTTGGGTAGTCGTTGGTCAATCTCCTACAGAAGTCTTCGAAATGTGCCCAATAATCTCTGTTGAAGCCATCTCCCACCTGCGGACACATGTTACTTAGCAGAAATGTCTGGTCTAACGCATCTTGGCTCCATTTCGCGTCTGCCGCGGGTACTTGGTGTCCTCTATCGTAGCCTGAGCGGAAGTAGTCGCTGAGTTTGGCCCGGAACTTGGCAGGTATAGATTCGTCTTCAACGAAGTAGGAGTGTTTGCGGTCTGCGTTGTTGGCGGCGAGCGAGGCTGGGGTGATGTGCTCTGCCACCCAGGCTGGGTTCCGTGTTCGGCGGTCGAAGGCAGAAGTTGTGGAGAGTGTCGCATGCAGGTCGTTTATTGGGCCAGGAAAACCATATTGAAAGAGCCCATTCGGGTTTACAGGCGCAATAATATCTTTGAGCGGTGTAGAATAGGGGGGGACAGGCACTGCAGGCGCAGGAGTGGTGGTGGCCGCCGTAGGCAGCGTCTTCTTCTCGGAGCGAGACGAATATATTGCGGCTGTGGTTGCAGCACCGGCCGCGGCGGAAATGCCTGCTATGATGGCTAGAGTTGTCTTCGACATGATTGCGGTCGGTAATGAATAGATTTAGGGCACCGAGGCGGTCATGACGCCCTTATGAAGCCCTCTGAATAGAATACAGGAGCAGGCAGTCATAAGGCCAGTGGTGCAGGCGCGTGATGGAGCGACGAGACGTGAGGATTCTGAACCAATCATCTGAGGCAGCCCTGATCATCTCGAGGCGACCCACTAGCGCCTTCGTTCTCAAGGGTACACAGTAACGGTAGCCCTGCCGGGACCTGCTTTTGCTTTACCGCATTCGTCATATTCATCATCTACCTCCCTCACCTATTCTTCCTTTACAGCTTATTATCTCCACGCAGTCCTGAAACTCGCTTCTTCTAAATCATCAAACACTCATCCGCCTGCACAGCTGGCTTCTCTAACGGGTTCAATTGCGGAACATCCGCACGGCAAGTGGCCAATATGGGTCTCGACAATGATGCCAGGGGATGGATCATGACCTGTGTGAGCGGTATCGGTAAGAATATACATGGATCTGTGCTCGGATTCCTACATTAAAAAGTTTATAGCTTGCGTTGTGGGCGCCATGATCATATGTGTGGATTTGATAATCCAGCGCATACCTGGAAAGCACAACTTCAGGATCCAAGATAGTAATACTTTCCTTTCGGCATCACTAAGCTTGAGCTTCGGCGTCATGGTAAGTACAGGAAAACACTGTGTCTCTCTCCGAGTGTTTCATTATACTGATATGACACAGCTTTTCTCTTCCTTGTTTAGTATGCTTCCATCCGCCAGGGACTACCTGAATGAGGGTGGCTTGGCCCCCGATGCTGCTCAGTATACAAATATTGGCTGCTTTCTGGGTGGTGTCATTGGGATCCAGTCTCTTTCGCGCATTATGCATCACTATATACCATCTCATGTTGTAGACTGTGACCACACCCACGATGAAGACGGTGATGACGATGCTTCTCGCCACGACCATCATCACGATGGAAGCCACACCCACGGACACAATGGCCATGCGTCAGAAGGAACGCCCTTACTATCTTGTGATGATATAGATCTAAAGCCTGACCTTGGAGGCAGATCAAGATCAGCGACTACAGAGACAATTCAAAGACTTGACGTTCCCCAACTCGCCCCTCCGTTGCGAAGGCCTACGTTACAAACCAGGCTTACTGCTCGAGTGTCCACCTTCGTGTCAGGGGCGAAGTCGTCGTGCGATGAGGGCGGTCCGTGCTATGGGTACAGTGAGCCTTGTGGCCAAGAGTGCTTGAAGATCGCAAGTCGGAGTCCTACAAGGCCACCTACAAGAGTTCCTACAAGAGCCTTTGGCCGCTTCTCGGTTTCGCATCCACCGCAACCGCCCGGCCTTATACGAACTACTACCACCCCACAATCTCGAGCCAAGATAGGTCATCCGAACGGTTACGACGAAGAAGTTGCCCGATTACCGACGAGGCCAACAATGTCTCAGGGACCTATGGCCCGCAGAGTTGGAGCCTCTGCACAGGCGGTCTTTCGCGGCCGGGAAGGCCGTGTTCCCACACATCTGAACTCGGAAATTATAACGGACGAGGACGAAATGGAAGATGGAAACGAAGGCTATGCGGATGCCCATCACCGCGGGGGCTCAAATGCGTCCGCGACTGAGACCGCTAACGATCCTTCACATCATCATCATGTACCTTCCAATGCATTCTTAGCTATCGGGCTACAGACGTCCATCGCCATCGCTCTTCATAAACTTCCTGAAGGCTTCATCACCTACGCTACTAACCACGCCAATCCCAAATTAGGCTTCACAGTCTTCATGGCGCTCTTTATTCATAACATCACCGAGGGCTTCGCTATGGCGCTTCCATTGTACCTTGCCATCAACAACCGATGGAAAGCAATGTTCTGGAGCTCGCTTTTCGGTGGTGTCAGTCAGCCTTTGGGAGCCGGGGTTGCTGCGCTGTGGTTTAAGGTTGCTGGTAGAGGCGACGCCGCTCCTGGAGATATCGTCTATGGGTGCATGTTTGCCATAACTGCCGGCATCATGGCTAGTGTAGCACTGCACCTCTTCTCGGAGAGCCTTAGCCTGACACATAATCGGAACCTCTGCACTGCTTTTGCATTTCTGGGCATGGGCATATTGGGTATAAGCTTTGCATTGACGTCTGGATGATTGTATTGGTCGCACGAATATACACGTGCCCGGCGTTTTGGACACCATGGCAGGGTGCATAGAGGTCCTAATTGATGGCGTAAGCGCCCAGGTATTTGGGTAGATCAATGCATGCGAAACGGCCTTTGGGAGGGTATATATGTATGATACCCTTATAAAGCATGGACCAACACTGTTACCGGTGAGGCAATTGTACCGCTTCACACAAATGCAGAGCCGAAAGAAAATGGTGACAACAGCCACCCATTACCAAATGCTTGGGATGGCCCATTCACGGGTTTTCACATGCAGATTGGGAGACCCCTAGAGTAGCACAAAATGACTGATCTCTGCCCGCGATTTGTCCTCTTCATTCCCTTCTTATCATCAGCAACACTAACGAAAGCAATCACCAAATTGAAAGCAGCGTCAAGTTCCACAATCGGATTCCTCATCAATCTTTGATGCCGCTATCCTATCCGCAAACGGGAATTCGGGATGACCAGTGTCGATGGATTTCTTGGCGCTCAGGTAAGCCAGTTGCATTCGATCTAGTGCCTGCACGCGAAAAGCACTTGTGAACCAGCAAGACCTGTTGTACCTCCATATTCCTCTGCCCTTCGCGATGTGATGTCGGAATTCAACTCGATTAGAAGCTGTATATCTGGCGGCTGAGGATGGGGCTAACTAGGGTTCGACCAATCAGGCTTAGACTAGGGCAAAGATCGGCAAAAGCTGTGACTTTGTCGTACAACCGCAATTAGCATCTATTCCCCTCTCTCCGCAGGACTCGACCAAAGCACACCCATCACTTGTCAACCTCAACCTACCATTCCCTATCAAGCATACTTTTTATTCTCCTATCACTACTACTCAGCAGGTTACCATCTCACTCAATTGTGTCTCTCGACCTTGAAGGTTCCTTGTGCCAATTAAGCCCCGCCTAAACCCTGCGACATCACACATGTCCCTCCTTGACACGAAGGGGCCCTAGCACCGCAAAATAGCCGGGCGTATATTGATAACCAAGCGTCTGACTGCGTCAACCGCACCGGGACAGAGAACCGACAGATCGATCCGCACTGAAGCATATCTGAGATTGGAGCACCAATTGGAGTAGCTACATGCCTTGAATCTCTGCCTGATCAAGCAGACTGGCTCTCTGCGACTCTATTTCAGGAACCTCCTTTCATCTCCGTACCCGACCTCCACGTTACTCCCCTGTCCTCCTTCCGTCCTCTCTGCGTCACTGAAGTTCTCATGCCGACCCTCGGTTTCCTCAAGAAGAAGAAGACAAAGGAGCATGATCCACAATCTCCAAGCACAGCCATTGACAACACCCCTGTCACCCCCACGTCAGCTGGTGGTCACAAAGGATCCCTCACATCTACCTCGGCGAACACTCTGAGCTCAACGAATAGTTCGAATAAGGGACCCGAGACAATGCTCGTAAATCATGGAGGCCCACAACCAACTTCAGCACCGCGGAGCGCAGGGCACGATGCGCCGATAACAAGGGCGGAAGGTCCGGCTGCTTCAGGCATGACTGGGATAGCAGATGACGGTGGTATCCAGTCACAGATATCTGGGCAGACAAACGGATCGAGCATGCAGCCTACGCCAACCAATCCTAACACTCTCGCCCAAACCTCCACCCAACCCAATCAGACACGCACAACAAAGGGGAAGTATTCACTATCAGATTTTACATTGAAACGCACACTAGGTACAGGGAGTTTTGGACGGGTGCACTTGGTTCAATCGAACCATAACCAACGCTTCTATGCTGTCAAGGTCCTCAAGAAAGCTCAAGTGGTGAAGATGAAGCAGGTGGAACACACTAATGATGAAAGGAAGATGCTGCAGAAGGTCAAGCACACATTCCTGGTGACATTGTGGGGGACTTTTCAAGATTCGAAGAACTTATACATGGTCATGGATTTCGTAGAGGGCGGAGAGCTCTTCAGTCTTTTGCGCAAGTCGCAGGTCAGTCTACTCGATTGATCTACCATCTTCTTACCACTGTTCTACACTCATAATGTATTCATGCTCACGTGCCAAAAAGCGTTTTCCGAACCCGGTGGCCAAGTTCTATGCAGCTGAGGTTACTCTTGCCCTCGATTATCTCCATGCACAAGGCATTATATACCGAGACCTGAAGCCCGAAAATTTGCTATTGGATAGACATGGCCACCTTAAAATCACAGACTTCGGTTTTGCCAAAGAAGTACCGGACATCACCTGGACCCTCTGTGGAACACCGGATTATCTCGCGCCCGAGGTAGTAGCATCGAAAGGCTATAATAAGTCGGTTGATTGGTAAGATGAATCCTTACGTATTGGGGAAACTCGCCGCTGATACGTCTTCCAGGTGGTCTCTGGGAATATTAATCTTCGAAATGCTTTGCGGATTTACGCCTTTCTGGGATGGAGGCTCACCGATGAAGATCTACGAGAACATCTTGAAAGGGAAGGTCAAGTATCCACCGTACATTCACCCAGACGCGGTAGACCTTCTTTCGCGACTTATTACGCCTGACTTGACCAAGAGGCTTGGTAACCTGCACGGTGGCTCGCAGGATGTCATGAGCCACGCATGGTTTGCCGAAGTGACGTGGGACAGGCTAGCGAAGAAGGATATTGATGCACCCTATGTGCCTCCAGTCCAGGGAGGTCAGGGGGATGCAAGTCAATTCGACAAATATCCGGAAGAGACAGAGAAGTACGGAGAGCCAGGCCCAGATCCGTGAGTCTGACATGATAATGACGTGAGGCCTTACTAAACGGCTATAGACATGGACACCTGTTTAAGGATTTTTGAGATATGAAATGTGCTACGAGAACTTTTGACGCCCTGGAATATGCACGTTTTTGGCCTAAGACGAAAGACGATTGGGGAGGATAATGGACCATGAGTCAACGCGCTATGGGTATTTGTGGCGCCAATATAAAAAATCCAGCCCTTGGCTACGAAACATTTTGCACTTGCGCCGCAGCCGCAAAATGTACTCTGATTCTATCATTTGTATTGTTTGTACCGTTTCCTAGTATTTGAATACCCGGTTGGCTTATTGTAAGGCATGATGTTGGTTTCGGTATGCGATAGCCATTTCTAAACACATCGACGAGATATTACTAGAGAGTACTAGCAATCTTGATGATCTTATCAGGTCTAGTAATGAACCGGCATCATGAAGAGCTTCGTACCATTTGCTGCATATGTGGAGCCCAGCCGCAAGGAAATTTTTCTCATAATTCTAAAAATGCGATATGGGTATCATATCTATCCCCCTTTCTAAGCCTTTCCCCTCGTCTCCCCCCACAACCTATCCACAAGCTGAAAGACGGCCGTCACAGCTTTCATAGTCCCATTATCAATCCCCCCACTCCCAGCCCTCTGCTGCATCTTATCCGGATGCCACCGCACCCTTTCCCTCTTCAGCACCTCTCTCAAATCCACACCCTCCACCCGCGCCCCATGCCTAAAGAATACCTCTACCGCCTCTTTTCCCACATCCTGCCACCTTCCGCTCTCCACAGGCCAGGATATCCGCTCTTTCATACTCCCCTTTGTCCCATCATTGAAGGTCGCATCCCACTTCCGCCCATACGCCTTCCACACCCCCTGCCATCTCTCCTTCTTCCTTCTCTCCTCCACCCTCCTCATCCCGTCATCAAAACTAGCTTGCCATTGTCTGTTCCTCTCCTCCGCATCCTTATCCCTCTTGCGCTGGGCTTCCCGCTTCCGCCGTTCCTCAAGTATGTGCTGGTGACTCTTCTCCCACATCTTCCCCCGCACATAATTCACGTATTCCTCGTCAGTCATTTGTTCTAGCTTCGGGTGCTCAGGGTCGTTATCGTCGTCATCATCATTGGCCTCTCTGTAACGTGGGTAAGTATGAATTGGTTGCCCGTACACGCCTTCCCAGTATAAAGCACCTTCGTCGTCGGCGAGGGCGTCGAAGAGCGATTCCCGGAAAGCGATGTCAGGGTCTAGATACTGCTCCGATTTGCTGTTGGGGAGGTATGTGTCATCGTAGAGGGTGGGGTCATCGATGGGGGTGTGGGGACGTCGCCGGGAGCGGTGGTGGTGTCTATGGTGTTGTTGGTGGTGGTGATGGGAGCGGCGTGATGAGCGGTGGGAGGTGGAGGGAGAGGCGGAGCGCTGTCTGTATGCAGCGGAGGGGGAAGGGGTGCGCTGGTGGTGCTTTTTGAAGCGGAATGGCTTAGACGTGGGGCGTTGAGGAGCGGTAGTGCTGGAAGTGGGAGGTTCCTCCGGCATTGAGGCCATAGCTAGGGAGTATATTGGTGTTGCGGTACAAAGGCATATCGATGATCTGAAACCATGCTGGTTATGAAGATTTAGTCAAGTGAAGTGTTGCATGGTAAGTCACTCGGCTGCGCTTGCCGCATTGGGAGGATTGGATATTATTGCGGATATTCCATCTCTCTCAAGCTCTTCTACATCTTATCTTTCCACAATCCAACATCATGTCAACTTTATCATACGGTCTCAATATCACTAAGAAAGTTCCATTGGGTCAGCGCCTTCCACCTGCCAAACGAAAGACAATATTCGACGATGACTCTGGTCCCGAGGATGGCCCGGAAGAAGAAGAGGAGGAGAATGCTGAATCCATATCCACCATAGGCGGCCTGCAACCTTCCTCAACTAAAATTAAACCCTCACTCTCTAAGTCAATGTCCTCAGCTCCGCCGAAGAAGCCCTCAAAACCTCCAAAGATATCTCAATACGGTGATCTGTCTACGAACCACAGCACAACCAAACACTCTAAAACCGCACAAGACATTGACCCCAGTATTTACGACTATGACGCCGTCTACGATTCTTTACACGCCAAACCTGCTTCCTCCACAGTCACAGCCGACATCGAGAAGAAGCCCAAGTACATGGGCGAACTCCTTGCAGCAGCAGAAGTACGCAAGCGTGACCAGCTGCGTGCGAAGGAGAAGATGCTTGCGAAAGAGAGAGAACTTGAAGGCGACGAGTTTGCAGACAAGGAAAAATTCGTCACTGGGGCTTACAAGCGGCAGCAGGAGGAGATGAGGCGCTTGGAAGAGGAAGAGGCAATAAAAGAGAAGGAAGCGGAGGAGCGCAAACGTAGAGAAGGTGGAGGAATGAAGGCGCTCTACAAGAACATCCTCGAGCGAGATGAAGAAAAGCATAAGGAGGTCATGAAGGCGGTGGAGGAGGGGCGTGGCAAGCAAGCCGGAGAAAAGAAGCGGGATGAGGCGCAGGAGAAGAGTGAGGCGGATCTGGCAAAGGAGAAAGGCGCAATCATCAATGAAGAAGGCCAGGTCGTTGATAAAAGGCAGTTACTGAGTGCTGGCTTGAACGCGGCAGCTGCACCAAAGCCTAAAGCACAGCCTGCTCCGAGGCCTGGCGTGTCAAGAGGACGTGGTGATCGAGAGACTGAACGAGAACGAGAGACCAGGCTCTTTGAAGAACAGCTTCTGGGCAAGCGATCAGCTTCTGATGATTCGGATAACGAAGATGAAAGAGCAGCTAAAAGTCGGAAACTGGAGGACGAGCTTCTGGGGCTTGGTACTCCATGAAGTAAAAGCAAGACCACCGAATTGCTCTGGTGCCTAAATTCTGGTCTTACGTGACTGCTTCTAGCCTACAATCACCCTCATAGCCTTCATTCGAACATCTATCCAGGAAGACTACTCCAATCAACGACACTTCTCCTGGTCCCAAGGTTTATTTGCTTTGCTTAGATCTATGTATCTGAGAAGGTTAAATCCAGCTGACCTGGTCACGAGTTGAACATGCAATGGTTTGCTTTAACGTTGGGGACGCGATGCCTGCAAGTTAGAGAAAATATGCTCTTGATTGAAATCGACCATGACATGGTCAATGTTGGCTACAGAACTAAGCCACTACTCGACACAAAGATCGTTGAACTCGGTCCGTCAGTGTCCCTGCTTGTGTTCTATTTTTACTTGATGATTGCGATGTAGTCGCCTTCGAAGGAATTCATGATCGGAATACTTGTTCGAGTCTATGAGTACTAGTGATCCACAACATCTTGCAAGGAAACAGCTGTACTGTCTTCTCCATGTATTGGTAAACTTTGGATGATCCGGGCCCGCATACCACGCGTCAGTCCCATGAGCGTCTCGACTTTCTTTGGACTAGGAACCTTGACCGAGAAGGCATGGATTACCCCCATGACCCCTACTCTGCACATGAACTGCACTCTGAGAAGCAAAATAGATGCACGACCTCTGAGCCAGACGTTGAACTTTGGGGAGCGGCTCAGAAGCTGTGCAAGTTCAATACTGTTTCGGATCATTAAAAATCGCTCCCTCGCATTCTGGCAGCTTGTTTCATTTGAAAGGCCTATACGCCTTGGGTTGACTGGGAGATGGTGGACAGATGTTCCATTGAAAGTAAACAAAACTACACAAAACTAAATTATGACCGCTTCCTAACGATACGATGTCGAGCAAGATCTTCCATGATCTGGACTATACGCTATTTGAAGGTCTGCTCTCTGGCCATCTGTGGCTAAGATAGCAGCTTACTACAACCTGGCCTCCATGGACAGCTGAGTGCTTCATGAAAGAATCCGCGCGGTGGTCGAACAATGTAGCGCAGCCAGAAAACCGAATACACATTGGGTTAGATCCTTTCGTATTATTCTGGGATTCCAGGCCCAATGTTAGGGATCTAGTGGCAGCTATTGTTCATGAGATGATTGCCGTTAGCTTCAGGAAGAGGAACGGAGACGAAGACTATTGTGTGAGCCATAAGCACGGTGGCATCATTCTTCTTGCCGGTGAGCCTTACTCCGCAGATGAATCATTTATGGCCCGCTTTGAATAAATTAGTGCATATACTGGTAAAGATATGAAGATGAAAATCGCATTCACGTTGTGTTCAAACGAGATGTGATGTTGTTCGTGTTGCGTTGCTACTGAAGAGATTAAAGTACAGGGTGAGCCGTTGATCAAGACAAAAATCGCTTCTTCCGCCAGCTTCTCCAGTCGAATTATAAGCTTACTTCATTGTACAACATCCAGACCGAGATCTGTCCTAAGCTGACCTTCCTCAATTCCAGCATGTTCTGGCATTCACAGCCAGTGCCAATGCTGTCTTAGAAGTGGGCGCAGCACATCAGAAGTGGCATTCGCCCTCGTTGTGGGACTTCACAGGCAGCGGACGCTAGAGCTATCACAGAGCGCAGATAGCCAGGCGCTAAGCTTTCTCGATGGTTGCGAGCGTTATGTCTAAATTGAATGTCACTGGAGTTGTAAACTGAGTGTTACTCAAACTTCTGACGCACGCAGCTGTGCTTGTGTCTCTAATACCTTCGAAGCTCGGATTCTAAGACCCGCATCTCGACAAATCCATCAATCGTCTAAGCTTTCACGCCCTGAGTAGCCTTGAAGTCTTTAGGGCACATACATTCTCCTGTCTAGGTAACGAGTACATCGTTAGCCCAAGCTATACCGGTTTTGGCACATTCATATTACATGTTTGGGGACCTCAGCATGTTCTTCCTCAGAGCCCCACATTTGACAGACTACGACTCACTTTCCTTCAAAGCATGGTGGTCAGCGCCCGGATGTGATACTATCCTATCTCCGTGGACAAGCATTTTCTCCTGTGAAGGTAGAGTAGGGACATCCGCATCCTTACACTCAATGAGACATCGACCTCGATCAAAAGGTCTCCCGCCCTCCTCAGTCACATGGGTATCTTTAATGCTTTCGACTAAGCAGTTGACTGTGTCTCTATTGACACAACGGCCAAATCAGGGCATTTGGAAGGCGTTCCATCGTCTTCAAGAGGCACGGTAGAGTCGAGATTCGACCCCCAGACTTTAACGCGGGCAGACATTATCCCCTTGGGAACAGTGTAGGCTCAATATTGAGCAAGACTGGAAGCATGTTTTAGGTGATGTAATCACTCATCGATCGACCTGGCGTCCACAGCAGGTGAAAATGGCGGCATAAAGAATCGCGTGTGCTCTATTTATAGAGCCTCTACCATCTGGGAAGAAGCTTATTATGTAGCTGCTAAGCTTAGAGCTTCGAATTACTCATCAAGGAGATATGCTACCTCCGGCGTCGAGCTTAAGATCCAAACGTTCGCCATCTTTTCATGGGTTTGAAGCTTCCGGGACTCTCCCCAGGCCCATAGAGCGTACTTGATTAATTTGGGTGACGAAGGCCTGAGATTAATTCGTCATTAATAAATTCTAAATTATGGTAGCGTTTAAATAGGATTGTGTCAAGAACCTCGCTTCAGACTGGACCATCTACGTCTGCAAAGCCAGTCGCAGTAGATATAAGGCCGTGTCACAGCTCCGAGGTCTCAGGTCAATTTTCGTTGGCCCTAGTGCGTCTGAAAATAGTCTTACGGTTTGTTACTTACGTGCGCACGTAAGGCAAAGCCAGCTAGGATGATTAAAACGGTACTACCAGGTATCAGTGCGGCTGTTCAACATCACCTTTCTACTCATAACACAGCTGGAAGCTGCCTCCACACGTCGGCAGTATTGAACATGGACACACGTCTCAGCAGGGAAGACATAACACACCTTTATAACCAAAGGGTATGCTCAAGAAAGGCCCCTAGCGGCACACCGTACGTTTGTACTCAAGCAGATATCGATGCCTTCCACGGATTCGTTCGTACGGTCAGGAGTCCAACGTTTCTGCCCGCAGAGGAGTGGTTTCAGACATTGACATCGTTTTTAACCCAGCAACACCCGACCCCAGACATTCTGCTATGCGCTTGCGCGACTGCGACTCGCAGCATGGGATCCAAATTGTGGCTCAAATTGTGGCTCAAACGTTATTATCAAGGCACTACGCAATATAGACAAAGCCTTCTTCAACTCTCGCTTACGTGGCAGTGTCAAAGTACATTGGTGCAACAGCAGCAATGAACCATTAGGGGACACCTCCCGCGCGTCCCACGAGGCTTGATGAGTCCGGGAGAGAGGAAGGGCCAGTGCACAGTCTTCTTGAATGCCGATACGATATTTGCCAAACAAAACCCCTGCAAGCAAATGTGGCGGACGACTCTGCATGAACTTGCCCATGCCTATCTATACGTGACAAGCGGCGGGAAAATCATCAACGTTATTACCCTCTATGACGATTACAGATCTTTTCGAAAGCATCACGGCTGGGATTTCTGCTGGCTATTGACTCTATGTTCACCAAAGGGCAAAAGAGTGCCTCAACATCAGGCTGCTGACGGGCCATGATCGGGATAGGATGTTTGTCCATGGAGAATGGAAACAAAGATGCTATCAGGCTCGATAGATTGAGGCTTGACAGGCGCATCTCTGATAGCGGTGATGATCGGCAACGTTTGTTGAGAGATGTCATTAGATTCCGATCAAGGTCAAAGTACTTTGAAGGCTTACCGCGGGGTTCCAGTCAGCCAGACAGTGTGTTACGCTGCGAAGATAATGAAGGCGCGCCACCAAGTGTCCGTAGTCTACCACACGGGTTGGACAAAGTCATGTCATGGCTTTCACAAACATAGAATACCAATGAATGATAAGGTATAATCTTCTAACAAGAGGTTGCTAGTCCAGCAGACTTCTACAGGACCCTGAGAATTCAGTCTGATGGCCTTGTGATGAGCTCTAAAAGGTTCTCGTAGCACATAGAAGTTTGCAATCAAAACTCTACGCACGTATACTGTCATAACGTTTGGCATGAGCCGAGAAGTATTACAAATCGTGTTCTACATGGGATCTCCTCTATTCCGATTAACGAATTCAGCTTTGTTCCGCTTTCTCATGCGATAACCTCCATCGGAATAGCGACTCTGCTCTTTCCATACCAGGCAAACCGAGAAGCTGCTGCCAAACTTAAGTGGTCACCCAAGATCCAGAACAGTTTCAAGATTGCCTTTTGATTCCCGTAGAACTCCTTGTTCGATGGCTCCGCCCATAATTCTCGTACAAAATCGGAGGACGTTCGTGACCCTGGATCAAGCAGTCCAAGAGTTGGTCAATCACAACGATCGAGTGATCAGCTCTCCATCTCGAATAGAGGCGGAAGCCATCCGTCGGCTCCTTTCTGCGCTGGGAAGAGCTAGAACTGGAAGTCCTAACAGTAAAGCAGAAAATATTGTGGATCTCGTCAAAGATTTGGACGTCGTTTTCTTTGGCGGAGTCCTCTGGGGCCACATCGACGTGTCCTGGAGCGGTCCAGAAGCGTTCTGGAATGGGAATATGGACGCGGACCAGACATTAGGGTAGGTAGTTGACGACATTCTCCGAGGAAATAGAGAGGCTAATGTGCTTTATCAGTTTAACAGCGTCTCTATTCCCGGGTCAATGCAGAATCTACCTCAGCGTGGGGCTCATCCTTACCATCCCAGACAGATGGCAATCCTTCAAGCAGGCTTGGAACACCACATTGCATGAGATGGCTGTAAGCTTGACAAAGCATCATTGAACGTTGAATTCAGGCTGATAAAGGTCATCAATAGCATGCCTTGACTGAGGTACGATGTGTACAACGAGCTCTTGAATCTCATGGTTCACACTTTCGTACAACTCTACATGCCGTGCATCGACACTCGATACAACGCTTCGGAGTTCCAGCAGTTGGTAGCTGGGAAGGCGCATACAAACAGAACCATTTCATGAGCGACTATTGGGCCTCAGATGACCCGAGGGGAGATGTCGAGTTTGATATAACCTCGCTCCAGGATCACCATATCCCAAATTACCATCCCACGACTGATGAGCCGCGTGCCTCCAATCATAGGAGGCATGGTAAAAATGAGCATGCCGCTACAGACAAAAAACACAAGAAGACCTACAATGGGAATGTGCGGGACAAGAGGGATGAATTTGTACCCTCATTCAACAACGAAAACGGCCGCAAGCAGCACAGCAAAACACGCGATAATGGCTACAAAAAGCATGATGACTTGACTGACCATATCAAAGCTAAGTATCCCCAAGGCGCCTACGTCCGCACACGTGGAGAGCCAACGTGTACTGTCATGTGAACCAGTTACGGTCAATCTCGGCCTCGACGATGGACTACTAACCATAGCCGTCGTTAAAGGCGCGATTCTTAGAGGTGAATATTCATCAACGATGTATTTGCAACCTATTAATATCAGAATCATGCAGGAAAAGCGACTCTAATCAGTGCAAAGTATTCAATCAGTATCCATATCTTCCATAATCATCAAATTCAACTTTACACGACTACTAGTAAATCTTTTCAAGCCTACAATTTGCTACACTACTGGCACTCTGTTTGCCAACATTCTACTGAGGTCATCAATGCCATTCGGCAAACTATGACATATATACAGGCCCACGCTGTATTTTCGCCTGGCTTGCAATATTAATTTTATTATCATATTCTTCATCCAATGTTAGATATTTCTAAGCACTTAATGCTTTCATAAGGAAAACAATTAAAGCAGAGAGCCAGCATCCCACATATTTTGCGGGCATTGTAACAAGTCAGGTAAGTACGAGGACAGACAGCTCAGGAAGGTATCCTCGCCACCCCACACCAGGATATGTCATCCAGAACAATTATGTCGCGTCCATTCTAAAATGGCCTTAGGAATGACGGCTCAGGAAAGCCTTCACTTTGTTATACATCAGGGGACTTTCTCATACTCGTCCAAGCGCTTGATTACCGGGTTGAGGATGCAAGTCGGGTGTGAGTGGACACTTGGCGTGAATGATTGATGGCGTCATGCTATTGCCCCGTGAGTGCAACTGAAGGATACTCAAGCTCGATTGAAGATCGACGAGGATCATCGTCCATACAAGTGGCATTGGCACATATGCTCATATGGGGTTGAAGCTGTTAGAAGTAGCATGGCCATACTAATTTGATTCGAATACGAGAGCTAGAGCAGCACGGATATCAGTCACTGGGTCAAAGCAAGACCACGTGATCCGATGTATCCTTTACAGGGTGGTGACGGGCTTCTGGTCGGCATAGCATATTGTGAGGAGAGAACTCATATTGTGAAGAACCCTCTGGGCGAGCGGGGTCTGAAATTTCCATGGCTAGTGAACTCAAGCTAATGGTTTGAACTCGAGCGGAATTCTCCGGAACAGATAAGCCGTGTCAAATTCAGGTTTAGACTATGTTAACATGTGCTAAACAAGAAAGCCTTCGCCAGGATCCAGAGGATATAATGGATTGGAACTGAGTCCCGGATTGTCCGCAGTCCATAACCTCATTGACCGAAGACGCATTTCAAGTCCTACTGCCATTCTTGAGGTCCCATCTGGTTCAGTCAGTAGCTGATGCTATGGTACACCCAAAGCGACTTTGGTGGTACTTAAAGGGTGATGAAGAGAACTTGTGGCGAGATTTGCGAGCACAACATATTGGCTGTGTACATAGTCAAATACAGCAATTACTTTCTAGTCAGTAGCGAATTTGATGTGATGAGAGATCATGTGCATAGGTAGCGGTAGGTAGCGTTCGATAAATTACATTCATACCCCTTTGGGCCCACCCGGAGCATTAAGCGCCGGTCCCCG
The DNA here is from genome assembly GCA_002927785.1 of Cladonia uncialis. Lineage (NCBI taxonomy): Eukaryota > Fungi > Ascomycota > Lecanoromycetes > Lecanorales > Cladoniaceae > Cladonia > Cladonia uncialis. Next base: position 20,189 of record NAPT01000294.1, read on the forward strand.
GTCGCGCTAGAGACCCTTATTCCTGCCTAATATCCTCTAGCTTGTTGTCCTCGAACACGTTACCTATCATCCAACGCGTCCCACCTCCTACAAACAACACCTCTCGAGAGCTTTCTGATATCCTTGTCAGTATCATCAAGTGAACAAATTCTATAAATCGTCGAGGTTAGCCGAATATCCATCCGAAAGACACCTCACCTTGAATTATCACTACAATGGCGAAGACTCAGGTATGTAGCCACGTGCTCGCTGCTCCCAATCCTTCCCACACTTGTACTGCCTTGCTTTGCTTTCCTCTCACTTCCTCGAATGCTGATGTTGTGGGTGTCATGCAGACTCCCCTCGAGAAAGCACACGTCGTGCGCGCGGAGAAGAAGAAGCGCCGCGAGGAGATCAAAGCAAAGCGTCTCGCTGTGTTGAAGGAAGCGCGCGAGAAGAAGGCAAGAGCGAAGAAGGCATGATTGATGGTGGACATGGGGGACAGGTGGGATTGGTTAGTCGGTTTGGAGCTTCAAAGAGTGGCTGTGGTTAAGAGAGAGGGGATTCCATTATTTCTTTTGTGATACCCTGGCTTTGTTTAGCAGGTTCTGTTGCTGGCTTGGTTGCGGGATAGTTGGGGAGTTGGCTCGAGGTGAGGCGGAATACGAGGGTTTCCTTGGGATATGTGTCTGGATGATGTGTGAATTAGAGGATGCAGATGATGATGGATAGCCCATAAAAAACTTTGCTTTGATGCCGACGTGTCACAGGCACCTCTGAGGTGTAATGCGGCGTACTTTTCATGCTCTTGGGCCTTAGGGGCAATCAGAGTGCTTGTATTCTTGCGTGTTATGCGACGTCTAAGACGTCAGAGCTCGAATATCTTTGTCCTTACATTCATGTTCTATCTTGAACATCTCGCCTATTGCATGTGAACCCTCGAAATTAATTTCAAGGACTTGATCTAAGAGACTTGCAAGAATGTGCTCGAGCAACACCATTGAACTGCTCTGCTGAATTGATTCCTCCATAATAACGCTTGGCACAAGAGAACCGCGCGAAAGCGAGCATGGCGGAATCGGCGCGAAGCACGACATATTTGTGACATCTTCAATCTTAGCATGAGCACCAGCGTTTACTCCCAATCTGGTGTTTGACGTGCGCCTGGATGATTTTGCGACTGAGCCTTCCGGTACGATATGAACTGTTTCCATCCCGGTCCTCGCGTTCAGTGTCGACATCTTTGATTAGATCATCCATCCATCCATTGCGTGTTATCCAATATTGTCGTCATACATTTCAAAGCCAAAATTCCATATTTTCTGCGCAACGCTTCGATCGTATTTGGATTTGCTGCCGTAATCATCACCCTTCGAGCTGTGCAAGCCCATGTGCTGAAGCAGACTTGGAACAACCACCCATCTGACGAGCTTCAGTTCATTGGCCCACGCCTCAATTATTTCATCGGCAAAGCCGGACCGTATCGATGATAGCCGAGCAATCACGCGTGGTGCCATTTCCCTTGAGAACGCAAAGCCCTGAGCGCAGCATCCGAACTTTGGCATTGCATGGACCCCAGGTTGAAGAGGCTGCATTGATAGTCGACCTGCTAGGAAATAGAGTGCAATACACATAGGGCAACAGATGAAAGCGACAACTGCCAGAGTCATGTTTGTGATAGTTGTTTTCAGGATGCATTGCCGTAGAAGAAGTAGTGCCACTGTCGTCATGCCAGTAACAGCAATGGAAGCTAACAAATACTGTGGCCATTCTTCGCTGTTCCAGCCCAAGAATTCTTCGGTGAAGAACAATCTTAGGTACAACCAGTCAGAGTCCATTTTGGGAGGGTATTGCTCATCAGCCATGGCCAATGCCTCAATGGTACGTGGGTACCATCCCCGCACGGCCAGCGTATCATCTTCCACTATTACAATCCATTGGGTACCGCTGTTGTAGCACCTTTGCAGTATGTAAGTGTAGTCGAATATTGCTTTCTTACGATAGTCTTTCTCGCCTTCCCATTGTATTAGATCCTCGAGTTGTGGCTGGCTGACATCATAGAGCAGCACCTTGTCAACGACATTTGTGAGCCAATGTTCGCCGTAGATAGGATGATGGTTTGGCGTAGTTTCAGCAATAAGAACGACCAAAAATATCTCTTCCCGTTCGTCGGCTGTGAGACCATCGAGGAGGGAACCAATCGTGGCCTCGACATATTGCTCCCTATCGCGACCAACACTAGCTACACCCACGCACATCTTTGCATTCTTGGGCTTGACTTTCTGTGGAGACGAAGAAGTGTTGGCGTTGTGGATGAAGGACTCAGCATCTCTTTGGCGCTTGATAGAGTATTTACGTTCGTATCCTCGAGCTGGGTTGAAGAAGGCGGATGTCGGGTCTCGATCAAAGGCAAAGCTGCAATAGCGGATCAGTGCGAGGTAAATGAAGAGAAAAGCTATGAAGACATAGACTCCAGATCTACCTCGTAGACGGCGGAAGATCGTGGATCCATGGGTCGCCAAATTGGAGGGCAAACGGCGCAGAGCACTAGCTATCCCCATCGTATAGACCCTAGAAACTGGCTAGTCATGAGTATGGTCATTGTCATGGGCCGCAAAAGCTGCTGCTGCTGAAGTGACACTCGGCAGGATTTTCTATGCGATGTCTGATTGGATAATCATTTAAGCTTGGCTGCATCCGCGTCATATCCAAAATGCTGACTGATGCAAACCACTGATGCTTACTGAAGGAACCCCGCAGCAGCAATGATTGCTAGGTATATAATAGATGCCAAACGGGATAGCATCTCGTAGAGAGCGGGATGCGGCTTTCATATCCGATGTGGCATTTTCTGGACGTGTTATTGAAATATGAATGATCGTAAAGGACCGCAAGATGGCCATCCAGTGGAGGAGCGCTTGTCGCCTGGGCAAGTCGCAAATTTTGCTGGCTCTCTGGTGGTCAACAACTTGGACGTTGCACCCAAGGCTATAGTAGTCAGAGGGAACAGAGGAAAAGCAGCAGTATGGGCCATTTACTTTACAGAAGGGTGGGATAATACTGGGATTTGGAAGAGTGCTGTAAGCATTTTTCCACCGAGGTTGGTAAAGATCTGATAGATCAACAAAAGCTCGTGGAGATGATGGCCACAGCTTGCCTATGCTATACTTCTGGCTTGATTGATACGACTATTGGCAATTTTGGAACGCCCCAATCAGCTGCTTATGCTGCGGTCTCCAGCATATTCCTGCTAACGCTCTTCATCCTCGCCATTGCTCCTGGCTCGGGAGGCCATATTAACCCCCTCATCACCTTCTCCACGATGATCACAGGCTTGACAGGCTTTTCCAGAGGCATTCTTTATATGGTGGCTCAGACCATAGGCGCCGCGCTGGCTGGCGGTACTTTACGCGGGTCATTCGGCGCAGAGCGTGCGATTCAATGGCAAGGTGGCGGGTGCTTTCGCAAACCCGAAACTGTTACTGCTGGGCAGGCATTGTTGATTGAGACGATGTGTTGTTGGGTTTTACTCGTTCTTGCCTTTGGCGTAGCACTTGACCCTCGCCAACAAAAGCTCATGGGACCTCTGTTCGGTCCTTTAGCCGTTGGAAGTTCCCTTGGCCTTGTGGTCTTCGCTAGTGGTGGACTTGTGCCTGGCTATAGTGGAGCAGGAGCAAATCCTGCTCGATGCTTTGCTTTTGCTGTCGCCCGACACAATTTCAAAGGTGAGTCAAATAAGCGTCCATGAATGGTAAGACCTAACTGCGAATTTTGCGGACACAGACCAATGGATTTGGTGGCTAGGACCGTTCTGCGGGTCATGGCTACTGGCCACTAGCTACCATATTGCTCCGCCTTATCACAGCAGCTCTCCACCGTGAGATCCAACGTATTGTCCGCTCAATTCATGGTACGAGTAGGAGAGTAGTTTTATTAACGAAGATCTTCTCGCTTCGCTTTGCATCCAACAGCATCATGCAAAAGCTATTTTACCAAGTGCTAGAGTGAACTAAGAAACATTTGCAGCTGATAACACGCCTAATAAGGCTTTCAAAAGAACGCGCTGTCAAATTTCCGAGAATGGAGTGACGCTGCGATGGTACTTGAGGAAGTCGTAAACAAAGTGTACAGTATCACCAGTACCACGACGCATGTAGACCAGAAATACAAGGACAATTCTACAAGCATGGAATAAATACTCAGTGAACCTGAACCGATAACATAGGAACATATCAACATCTTCTCGGCGCAACTAAATGGGGAAACGAAAATTGAAAGCAGTGATTAAAAAGGGAAACAACCCCTGCCTGCCATGCGGACACGAGGCTAGCGGGGTAGCGCTCTTCGGGCCAATGAAACGGCCACCTGCAACCACAGCGAAACTTTTTCACCGCCATAAATACCTCGCAGAAAATCTTCTCCTTCTCTTTTGTTAACATTCTCAGAATCTGAGAGCTTCCGAGAAGACCCAATAGACCAATTGACCCTCCAAGGACATATTGTCAACTCGAACCTCCAAGTAAGGCGGACTGCCCCACCACAAGCTATCCTGTTTCCCGCATTCCTAACCCGACTCCAAAGAATAAAACACTCAATACCGTCACAATGCCTAAAGTATGACCTCTTCGCTATTCTAGTCTTCAATGCCTCGCACTGACTCCTCCTGCACCAGATCACGCATATCCTCTTCGACTGTGACAACACCCTCGTCCTCTCCGAAGAACTCGCCTTCGAAGCCTGCGCTGACCTATCCAATGAGATCCTTGCGAAACAAGGCATTGATCAGCGCTACACCGGCCCCGAGCTCCTCAAGGACTTCGTCGGCCAAAATTTCCGTGGCATGCTGGTCTCCCTGCAAAAGAAGTTCAACTTCGAGCTCGACCCCGAAGAAATGGAGAAATACGTCTCCGCAGAAGAGGGGGCTGTGATCAAGAAGCTTGAACGTGATGCTAAGCCATGTGTCGGCTGCAACGAGGAGTTAGAGAAACTGAGCAAGAGTGGAAAATACGGTATGGCCGTTGTGAGCAGCAGTGCCTTGAGGCGTGTTGTTGCTTCAGTCAAGAAGGTCGACCAGGCGAAGTACTTTCCTGAGAATCACATCTTCAGTGCAGCTACGAGCTTGGATAAGCCGACTACAAAGCCTGATCCCGCCATTTATCTCCACGCCTGCAAGGTCATTGGCAAGAAGCCTGAGGAGTGTGTGGCTGTCGAAGATAGCAAGAGCGGTGCTACAGCTGGTGTGCGTGCCAACATCCCAGTCATTGGGTATGTGGGAAGCTATCCTGAGAACGAGCAGAAAGAGAAATCTGAGATGTTGATGGGTTTGGGATGCAAGAATGTGATGTACAATTGGAGCGAGTTTGACAAGTGCATGGCTGAGGTTGAAGCAATGTGAGGGGGAGCCTCGGCACGTACCCCTAGGCAACAGAACAGGGATGAAAAAGGAAAGCTTATGGGTACAGACATGGATGACTTTGGCAATGAAGATAGACGAATCCCGTTGAATGGGCATAAAAATTTGATGACTAGGCTTAGAGCTAGACTTTGATAGACGAACAATGGCATGATGATTTTCTTGCTAGGGTCTTGAGACTCGCTCGACGACGATAAGACAAGGTTCGTCACGATCATGGGTTTGGCAACAGTCATTGCTGATATGTAATTTCTTGTCTCGCGTCAGAATATGTTACCTGAGAGTCGTGCAAAGCCCTCCATGCCTTTCTCCGCTGCTTATCAAGCTGAGGTACGCTTAAGAAGGACCCAATACACTCCGTACGTGAGGAAGGCCGAACTGGGAGTCGACTCCGAACAGGGTCCAGAGCCCTCCGGTGCTTCGCCACCTCCAAAGAATCCCGAAGTCTTAGCAGCATTAACAAGTCGTAATAATGTTTACTATAGGTAACCTTGTGCACCAGAAAACATGGGTAGGAGAAGTGCACTGAATAGTATCCACCAGTCCGATATCCTGCCAAAAGGCTCTGTGAAGTCACTGGACCAGCAGCAGGGTGCGCTTTTTCTGGGTTGTGCCCGAAGTAGATCCGGGATCTCGTGTGCTAATTGGGTTCTGTGAGCGTAGAGGCCGATGTCTAATTTGCATAGTGAAAGGAGGGTCTGAACGGTGAGACTCGGGAGCAACGAGGCGGTGAAGATGGAAGAGACCATCTGAGGAATATTGCACGAGTCACTGGACTCGAGCTCATTGGTGAAGAAACGTCGAAAATGCTTTTAGCGGACTACCACTGTATCAAAAGCGCACGCTCCTAATAAGCGGTAGTTGTGGAATTTGTAGGTCTGATCCTGTATGCTGTGTACAGCCATTTGCCAATTTTGACGCAAGGCTTTAGAAGATGTGTAACAGATTTTCTGAGACGAACCGTCATATGAGTTTCTGGTGAGTAATTTTTCGTACCCATACTTTGACTTGGTACACTGTAAAATTGCGTGGCTGAGCCCAACCTTCCTGTAGAAAATTCCAGTCCTTCCAATTCTCAGGACACGTCTGGCAGTCACAGAATTTCTTCTTCTGTTTTCCAGAAAGTGTACATGGTGAACGGTCAAAAGACAAGAAATTTTGCATGCTTTGCATTTACCATCACAAGCAGATACACTGCTTGCACCGGTGCAGAAAGTGACTAGCTAAAAATGTTAGCAAAGGATACTCAATGGAATATATTGTTTTTGGACTACAATCAGCTGATTATGATATTTAGCAAACTATAAGAGTACTCAAAGCATCTACAGCCATGGATAGTAGGAACTCCTAGCCTATCGCTGTTGTGGTTTTGGAGATATTCGTCGGACTACTGGCCTCACTAGCAACGGCACGCGGGAATGCCTAGCGTTGGCTCAGAAATACAAGCAATCTTAGCTTATCTAGGTCTTCGAAGGTTCGCATCAGTATTCAGTTAGAAGCTCCAACTCATAACCTCAACCTACTGACCAAGCTCATATAAGCCCAGATCAATGCTGAACAGCTTTGGGCAGAGCTTCCGTTGGAGAGGAAAGATTGGGGACCTCCTGTCACTCTGTCCCTCTGTCCCTCTGGTAGTGCCCCACTCTTAGCCTGCAACAACCGGGCACGGCGTACCTACACTCTATGCCTATTGTTATTACAACAACAGGCCGGGATCTTTGCAGACTGATGGACGGGGACAGCATCCCCGGATCTTATGTTGCACCCCGAGCGTCCCGCGCGCTACATCACTGGATCGCCACACATGCATTTAAGGCTTGTACTGCTCTTAGCCCAACCGAACGAGCCGTTGCGCATGCCATCCTAGTGGCACAGTTGACAATGGGCTGTTATTTTGCACTGCGGATAACAGCTGCCGGCCCACACTCGGCCATGCTCCGGCTGCAAGTGGGACAGCCGTCGACCGTTGCCACGTCCAGCGTTACATTCTGGTCAATGGTCAATGGTGCAATCCTCTTCGTCCAGCCTGCCCCTCGGACTGTGTTCATCTCATGTTCGAGAACCTTTCCTATGAAGATATCTGCTAACCGTTGTTCCTTATACTTTCTTACCGCTTCAAGTCAATAGCTTCGTACCTGTCACTAATAGCCTTATCCACAGCAATAATTGGAGCAGGTGGCAACAAAGACCACGATAGACGCATGGCAGATCATGTAGTTCCAGAGCCTCCGCATGACCAAGCTCTACTACGCATGATTAAGCTCTACTACGCATGACCAAGCTCTCCTACGCATGACCAAGCTCTACTATATATGGATAATTTAAGCGAATATGCAGGAATATGCATCAGACCCTAGAAAATTGGGGCTCTGCACCCAGCTCCACCATGTTGATCTAAAAGGAAGGCAGTTGGCGTGGGTTACGCGTTCTCACGATTCTATTCGAGCTTTGACTTCGGGAATCTTACCGTGTCTGATAGCCAGCACGATCGCACCGCTAAAGAGAATCATAGAAGGGTCCTTAGTATTCGTGTTCTCGGCTCATTACATCGCTTACCCCACGGTGCCCACGGCGACATCTTGAAAGCTATTACAAGTTCCCCCTTGCCGCATGGAGGCATATGGTTACATCAGGCGTCATGGCACAATATTCAACCGTGCCACCGACTATCTGCCTTTGATCTTCCCCCCCTTTGGCATGAATTTGCCACGCTCTTCCATTGGATTGCCTGGATCTGCTGCTTTCCTCGACCTTTATGCGTCCAACCTCCCTGGCAATATCACCCTCGACATGCTACCAACATGTCGTTGCCATCAAGTGAAGTTCAGTATCAGCTTGCCCACATCCATGAGGATAGAGCAAGTGATATCGTGATATCACATGCAGTAGTCCTTCCATTGGCTGTCATAGCGGTGGTAGCTAGATTTATCGCAAGACGTCTATGCAAGGCGCACATTGGCCTCGATGATTACATGATTGTCGTTGCATTGGTAAGACTGATCCTCTCGCAGAACTCTTTCAGCACCAGAGGATATTGGGCTAGAGATTCCCTGCTGACCAAGCGATGTGCACAAAGCTATCCGCCATAGGAGAAGCCACGGGTGGCCTTCTCTGTATGCTTTCCCTGATATGAAGATACGCACCAGTGTACTGATAGAGATGGTACACTCCAGGCGTCGCAAACGGGGGGGCGAAACATGCTATTACGGTTAAAGATCCAGTCAAGTTAAATAAGGCAAGAGAATTTTCCCTTCGTGACGTCAATCCAACGAAGAGGCCTGAGAGGATTAGTAGACTAACATAGTTGTGTCCCAGCTCATACTTATCACAGAAGCGTTTTACACTCCAGCAATCACGACAGTCAAATTATCAGCCCTCCTTCTATATGGTCGCATCTTCCCCAGCAACAATTTTCGAAGAATACTCTGGATTGTGGGCGGCACTATACTATCCTACACCATACCCCAGTGGACCATTACTATTTTCCAATGTGTTCCGATATCGGGCGCGTGGGATCCAGCTGTCCATACCAGAGCGAAGTGCATCCCATTGAACATTATATTCGTCGTTATGGCGTCAATGAACGTGGTCACCGACATTATAACGCTGTCATTACCACTACCTCTGATTTGGCGACTCCAAATCAATAAGGTACAGAAACTTCAGCTGATTGGAATATTCCTACTTGGCTATTTGTGAGTTGTCAGGCTTCAACCGAGGATTCGCTATACTGACCGCTCATAAAGTGTGTGCGTGGTCTCTATAATCCGCGTTCCGAAAGTCAAAAAGCTTTCTCTTACAGACCCAGGATGTACGCCACCCATCCAGCCTCCTCTGCGTTGTCACGCTGACAAAATATCAGGGACGGACACAGACGCATGTGTGTGGTCGATGGTCGAAGTGTGTGTGGCGATTGTGTGTGCATGTCTACCAACCTGCAGAGTCCTCTTCAGCAAGCTTATGCTCCGGAAACGGGTCGGCTCTATACCGTATGTGGTGGACATGCCGCGCTATCCCTCCTTAACCGCCGATGAGCGTCGACCGGGTTTCAGAAGCAGAGATAGCGGAGCTCAAGTCGAGTATAAGAACGTGGTCCGCGACAATTGGGTTCAAGTACCAGCATGTGAATAGAGGGGGTGTACATGTGCAGGCATAAAGAATTGTAAATTCATATCTTTTCTGAATCCGGAGTACGAGACGCTAATATCCAGGTGGCGGAAAAATATGAGGAAGAGCAAAGTGGTTCTTAATACTACCTTCCTCTGTCAGAATAGCTTAAGAGAGAAATATACATAAGCGAGAAATATACATAAGAGTCCTTGTACTACGTATCTCGGTTTGAATCACTAGTAAGGCAACGAAGCTTGGCAGTGCATGCGCCAATAAAGCTCTCACTTCGAGCACTTACGAAAGAATCTACCAGTTGTGTCGCTAAGTATGTAGTCCTGTAATACAAGCGCCTGCTGTTCATTATGGTCTTCGCCGTCACGGAAACGAGTGCCATTTCCTGATCATTCACCTACAGGGAGAAGCAGTGCTGCTTCGGGCAACACATGCTGCTCTTAAAAGACAGAGCTAGCAATTGGAATTGCTCAGGTTGTGTAATTGTATTCATAGCTAGTTGAGGTTATCGAAGCAATTGAGAGGCCATACAGTGGACGATGTCCACAGCGAAAACGGATGAGGAGACGTCGTTAGATTACGTGACATGGTTTTCTAATGGACATGTAATATATGAGAGAAAAAAAAAAAGACACAGATAGATGCCTTCGTGCCCCGTTTTCAACATCCACAGTCCGCATAACCAATATCTCGGTGGACGTCGGTAATGAGACAAGATGGTGTTGTATCTCGCGAAGACTGGGGGTGGTATAGACTCCTAGTATCCCTTCCTTCATTATGCTTGCGTAGCAACTTCTCGACGTATGGTTCAGCCACAGGATTGTGAGCAATGGCTTCGCCTCCCAATCTGTTGCTGGGGTCCATCCCTTCATAGCAATAAGGAGGACTTTTTAGACCTTCAAGCATTCCTTGAAAAGAGGTCTTTTCGACCGCGCAAGTCCCGTATATTTGTAGATTGCCAAACGCTCGATGATCACTTTTGGCAAACTTATCGGCGAAGAATTGGCACGCGCGGAAGCTATTTGCACCAGCAGTATACTCTTCAAAGTAATCGGAGATAGGTCTTACGGTCATCAATCGCTTGAGCACATCTGTTTTGTTCAGAAAGAGGATGATTGGTACGTCTTCAAATATCTTCTGCCGAGTCAAAGATTCAAAGAATCGAATCTGTTGCTTCATCATATTCTACGAAATGGTTCTCAGCGTACTATGCATCAGCCAAATGCATACGTTTCACTTACCAGTGATGCAGAAGCCGGTTGGTCCTGGCAGTACGCTGACAGAGGCACAACAAAAATGATCGCATCAGCGCCATCGAAGGAACTCAGCCAGTCCCTTGGGAGATATTGTTTCTGTCTTGCATCGAGGAGCTCGCAGGAAATTCCGTCAATATCAACTGATTGACATTGGTGGTAGTACTCGGACGTCTCGCGAGCTTGTCGTAGCAGGAAGTCATCAGATAGCAGTCTCGTGTTCAAGAAAAGAGACTCGAGGCGTTCAAAGAACCTGTCGCTTGCAGTGAGCAGCTGGTAGACATCTCTGTATTGCCAGACGATCCGGGATTTACCAGGGGATATTCTCATTCAGTGCTTTTCCATTCTGGATCTCGTATCGTAAGCTGTCATGTGCCCATAGTCTCAGTAGAGCACGGTAGAGTCTAAAATCATAGGTGTCTTTCTTGTCATTGCAGAATACTAAGGTCCGATAGGCCTGGATATGACTGTCAGTCAAGACCCTATCTCGGCAAGAGAGGATAAGGTGTCACAAGTACATCTTCAACATCTCTCAATGCGCTATCACCTATCTCTGAATGCTGTACGTTCTTCCACGCCACCATGCAGGTCTTGACGAGATCATAGATGATGGCATAACGGGTTTTTACGCGATCAGGCTCAGAAAAAATATGCCCATGGATTAACTGTAAGTGTCGATGAATTGTGCGTTTGCCCGAAAATGGCACTCCTTTTTGCGGTCAGTGATCAAAACAGCAGCGTTTGATGGTATCATGACCTTGTGAGTGTATGTCGCACCTAATAATACCACGTTTGCGCCTAAAATCATATTCTTATCTGTTGCATTCCCATAGAAAGAGTCCCGCCCCTCGAAAAACTTTCCCAACGGGAAGGGAGACGTGGCTTGGTATTTAAAGGTAGTCATGCCTTTTGTCCGAGCAACCGAAGCTTGACTCTGCTGTTCCTTGTCGGCTGCAGAGTCTTTCAAGTCAATCCTTGCGGTGACATATCTATCACCGTTCCACAATTCCAGTGGTGAGAGGGGCAGGCTAAGCAGTGACACCTCGGAGACATCCGCAAGGCTCAAGCCCGAAAGGTATGACCATCCCATAGTGGGAACTACCGATGAGGTCGCAGACCAACAGGGTCGCCGATCGATAGCCCGTGTATATGGACGAGAGGCAAAGAGCTCTGGTTCGAACGCCCAACCATCGACCGCGTCGAGAGTCTCGCTTGTTGTTGGGCCAGTGTGTCCAGCTGTTACAATGCTCTCGGTGTCTTGATCTTTCCCTTCATTATTGGGAGCGGGAATTGATGATGCTGTGCTTGTTTCGCCATCATTGAAAACCGGTCCTAGTCGCCGCAGTGTTGTTCCGCTCTTTCCATCATAGTTATCTACTTCCTGCGTCGAATTCTGAGCTCTACTTAAGGCATATGCTGAGTGTTGCAGCTCTAAGTTTGCCATTCGTTTAGCCAACACCTGATTGCTCTCTAGTACTTGTGTGATCGATGCTTTGAGTTCACTCACGGCATCCTCCGCTTCTCCAGCGGAGGTGCTGATGGTGATAATAGAGTTAGCCACCGCAAGCTTCGCTGAACTTTATTGCATGGTATTCTTACCAATTCAAGGTTGTCACAATAAGTGTCAAAGATTGCTTTGACGCCTGCAGGCGCATGAGTAGCGTAGATATCGAATGTTGGCGGCGTAGCCACCTGGTTATCGTCATCTTGGTTATAGGCGTCCCGCTCCTTAAGTCTAGGGATTCCAGGATTTCTTCAAGTTCGGAGAAAATTGAAACGCTATTTGAAAGGACTACAACGAGTTGCTCTATCATGATAAGGCGCTCTCGTGACTTGGGACCCCGTTCCATCCCCAATAAAAGCCGTTGCAGCTGACTCAAACAAATGCTCACATCGGAGACTTCGAGCAGGACGCTCTGGGCTAGCTTTGGGGCCATTTTCACGTCTGTCACCAATGCATTGAGATATAGTGTGATCTTTGCGGCTGCACCAACCAGACCTAAAATGGACGCTGCGACCGATATCCCATCCATTATCGAAATCGGTGCCTGGAACTAAGAGAACTTAAGAGAAGGGGATTTGCTTCGTTCTCTCCATTTTAAACTTGCAGAGACAGAAGCACATGGAGCTACAGGGATATTAGATGACACGAAGGCCGCTCGTGGCCTCACCATCATCACCCTAGTGCGCGGCTGAGTACCTACCCTCTGAACTTGCCAACACAGCCACCGGCAAGGCAATCGTGGGGCAATCGTGGGGCACTCTCACGCGGGTCTAGCTCTCATGTCCTGGGCCAGTGAGGAGCGAGATGTGAAATTGTATACAATGGCAAACCCTCGTTAATGGTAATTTCCGCTGGCAAGTATTTAGTTAGTGATTCTTCTCGAGACCACTTCATCAACAAATACGCTATATACGGGTGTCTCTGCCTCGAGTCTAAAAACATGAAAGAACGCGCTAGGGTAGCCCCCGCTGTCAACTACACCGTAGAAAGTACCTAGAGGACCAGCGCTAATTAGCAACATCGTCACGCGTCATTCCCGAGATAGCTTTTCCAATAATGAGAGCAATTCCCTTTCCACGGTGACCACAACCTCCAAGGGTGGTTCCCCTAATATCCCAGCATCCACAATGGCATCTACCTCTTCCACCCTCCCTGCCTCCCCATCTCAGACCACCAAATCCCGCCAC
>NAPT01000295.1:0-33641 GCA_002927785.1 Cladonia uncialis
ACCCCAGACTGACTGAACGCTAAGCCCCCCATTTCTCTCCCCCTTATCTATCTCCCATTCTATCCAACACAATATCTCAACCTCCTCTGTACCCCTTCTCTCTAATAACATCTCACAACTCCTTTCCACGCTCTACATCCGCATGCTCAAAAAATCTCCCTTTGCCAACAACAACAACAAACAATTCCATCCATTCCTGCCTTTCGATTTCTGTCTCTATCTTCCTTGCTATGGTTTATTTATACCCATTCCAGCCCGTACCTTCCCTATCCCGTTCTATGCGATAATATCCTACCCGACCTGGAAGTATATATAATACGTACGTGTCTGTGAGGATTCAGCTAAGAGGAGATATGGTAATACTGAATTTCCACTCGTTTCTTCTTTTTTCTGGGGGGCATGTATGGAAGGTAGGGTAGGTGGGGAGAGGAGAGGGAAGATAGAGGAGATGGGTTGTGTGGCGAGCGGAATGGGGGTTGGATTTTGGGATTGCGCGCGGGGATGTTCTTTGGCTTTGGGGGAAGAGGGGCCTGGGAAGGAGGATTCTGCGGGGGAGAAGGTGAGGTGGATGGATGGATGGATGGGTTGATGGGATGGATGAGATGTGCGAGTGTATACGTGGAGAAAGGGCCTGCTGACATTTATATCAATGTAACGGGGGTTATCTGCTTTGTGATTCAGGGAGTAGTAGGTAACGTCTCACCAGCTTCCATATTCAATTTTGGAGATGGGATGAATGAGCATGGCTCTCCATTCAAACTACTATTAGCTCATCCAGCTACACAGACAGACAAACCCCTTCCTTTTGTACTGTCCAAGCACCCCTCTCATCCGAGTAATCTTTCCCCGTTGTGAGTAACTGGATTATGCTCCCTACTCTCCAAAAGCAAACCCAAAGCCACCGGGGTATATGTGCGGAACGCCAGTAAACCAAATCTCCGAGAAAACCAAAAGAGAAGCCAGCCAGACAGCCGTAGCAACCGAAATCCATCAAAGTCGTTCAGAGAAAAGAAGGGCAATCATACACAAGTCCTTGCGCGTATAGGGCAGCCTTTCTAGGCAAGCTGGACCACGAGTCCGTGGTTGTCATTGAAAAGGTCTTCGTTAGATCCGAAAATCCAGTCCATGGACTCGTATCCGCTCTCACCGTCTCCATTGGTATAATACTGCAGTGGCTGCTGTTGCTGCTGTACTTGTGGCTGTCGTTGATGTTGATGGTGATGCTGTTGCTGCTGCATGACATGAAATGATGCAGATGGGATATCATGGTTTTGGAAAGTTGGTGGCACGTTCGTATTCAACGTTGGTGGCATGGAGTGTACGGCGTCCTCTCCCACACAATTCTTGTGATTGTGATTGTGATTGTTATTATCATTATCATTGTTGGTAATACACGTGCTATCTTGAAGCTTACGAGCCCGTTTCGCCATGAGGGTGCTTTGTGGAAAGGGCGTTATGGTGACAGGCGAAAAAGGCGTCTGCGTAATTGGCGATGTTGTGGCCGTAGATGCATCATATGCGTACCCGTCCTGTTCGAGCCCCTGCCATGTCATGCCCTCAAAAGGTACTGCCTTATCGCCGTCTTCCCAATCTTCGTCGCTTTGTAGTACGCCGAGGGCTTCAAGGATCTTGTGTGTGAGGGGTTGGCCGTTATAGGCCGTTTCAAGTGGAAGGGAGGGGAATGGTTCGCCGGCTTGGATACGCCGATAGAGCTCTTGGAGGCCAGAGATCAATTCAGTGTGTTGGCGTTCGAGCATTTGGACGTAGCTGTGAGACATCAGTTTGTGGGTCGTGGCAACAATAGGGATAAGACGAACCCTCTACGAAACACAGTTTTGTCCGACTTTCTGTGTTTGCCGTAGGCGCATATGGCATCGTCTGTTTTGCAACGTGTACAAGGGTTGGCGCCATCACACTGAGAGATGAGTTAGTGGACGAGAGGTTTGGTTAAATAGAGAAAAATCTAAACATGCCTTGCATTTTTTGAGTCTGCATCGCTGGCATGCTTTGACGACTCTCCTTCGCACCTCTCGGCCTTCCCCCAGTGAGTCGTCTGAAGCGCTCTGTACTTTTGACTGAGGCATATTCAAGAGGGTTGATCGATTGGCACGAAATTGTCGATAATGCTGACTAACAGGGTATCGGAAAATTGGCAAAACCTCATACAGTACTTGATCTGCACCTTATTGTGCAACGACATCCGGCTATTTGAGAAAAAGGAAATCCGGGGGGGATGTGATTTATACGAAGCATGGAAATTTTAGAAATGGAAATAGCCGGTAGATGATTATTAATAATCTAGTATAGACAATCTGATTCCAGAAGTAATATCTGAAGTCATATTCTGGGATACATGACATATTCTATATGGACTCGGATATCTAGCCATGCAGCTTAATCATGCTGACGCGACCATTAAAGATTTACCGTTTCAAAATTCAGGCGATAAGTGGCCGTCGTGGCTGTAGCATGGAAGGCATACTCATACACCTAGTGCTACCTAGGTCCAGACCGACTCTAGAGCTAAGGCAGGCGAGAAACACCCCAGTAGGTACCTATGCCCCAGTAGGTACCTATGTCCCAGTAGGTACCTATGCCCCTTGTACTGGCTTTCTAGAATCCTTGTGCAAGAGAATCAAAGATAGCTGATTGGTTCGGAAATCGAGTATGAGTTAGATGATGGGAGTATTGAGATGGCAATCATTCGATTGACTTTCAACGACTGTCATACCTGACAATTTCCATTGCCCCCTGAGAAAGCCGAGGTGACTACGCAGTGGACTTGACTTTATTCGTTTCGCTTCCAGGCGCGGGGTGACAAGGCGTGGCAATGAGGGGCAGCATGCCTAACGGCTAAGGTAGCTCTAACGCATGCCGGGAACCGCTGCATCAACACAATGAAGCCTATGGACCTTCGCAGTGGCTTGTCCTTGCTTTCCACATATTTGATAAGTGAGGCACATGATTGTTCAGGATTTTCTGGATCCTGTTAAGAAGCTTAGAGGAGGTATTAGTGAGGATGACCACGCTGCAGCTAGGACTTAAACTAGATATTGGGCCACAATGCGTTGGTGAAAACATGGCATGGAGAGGTGGTATGGTGGCATAGTGGTACGGTGGCATCTCCGCATTCACTTTGCTCCATGGGCTCGAGCGTGGGATATACTGGTGTAGGTACCCTGTTCGTCAAAGATCGTTCTTCTATCTGCTTCTGGACCCAACGCTATTGCGCAGTCCGGTGTCCACGTACGGTAAGTTTACGTAGATCTACCGTATATGTTGATAGAGACAGGGATCTGCAGGGTCCTTCGCAGATTCCTCCGATGGTATGGCATTTCTCAAAAATCGATGCCGGTGAACATCGACAAATCAAAATGACGTGTGCCAAGTGGGTTACAGGCACCTCCTAGTGAATTGAAGAATTGTGGCTCAGACTGTACATGACAAGACCTTTGCATAACCCAGTGTGGCGGCGGGACTGCTTTGGGAGGATATGCACAAAAAGTAGTCATGCCCAGAATATTCTCACTACTCGGCTGCTTTGACCCGGACCCCCCAAGCCTCATCGAGCCAGCAACCCTCACAAAACCCTTCTCTCTCTGCTCAATGCGAGCTCTAGATTGCTGCTCTATTCACGTGACTGAAGATGCTCAAAATGCTCAGCAATCTTTAGTGTCGATGGCAAAGGACAACGATGCAGTCAGGACGTTAGCAGGCCCCGATCTCCACGGTTGGGCCATGGGCGGCGGTAAGAACCTCCGTAGGCCTTATCCAATCAAATCTGCTTTGCGCGGTAAAGCCACTAAGAGAGCACCATATCCTTCCCAGGAAAATTCGAATACCCGTGGCGACGGAATGCTCATAGTACCTACCAAGGAATTTCGGCGCCTGGTGGTGTTTAGATCATGCTACAGTCATCGCTTAACTCCATAATTAACGGTCCTAGTTAATGAAATAAATAATATGTAGCTTTCAACTCAGCCCAAACCTTTACTGCCCAGTTGCCTTTCAGCACAGGCGCCCATCCCTGTACTCCAATCCATCACCAGTCCTACTATCGGAAACCCGGAGATTGCTCCGATACATTCGATGATACCATGGCGGATCAGTCAGGCACGTCCGAAGCGAGCCTCAAGCGAACTGATACCATAGCTACCGATGATTCTTCCGGTCAATCCATGCAGGATGTTCAACCTACCTCATTCGCCAAGTCATCATCCTCGACAGCTCCAAAGGGCCCCGAGGCAGTATCGTCGTCTGCTCAATCCAGGCATGGAACTTCCACCAGCACTACTGGGAGGAAAAGAAAGGTTCCTGATTCTGTCACTCCCAATGCTTGTACCAACTGTAAAAAGGCTAGAGCCAAGGTTAGGAGACTTCTATCGCCTGCTATCTTTCCAGATGGCATCTTCGTTAACGTTCGAGAATAGTGCGATGGTGTCAAACCATCATGCAAACGGTGTGTCAATCGAAATGTGCGCGACTCTTGCGTCTACGAAATCCACGCCAAAACGGCAAAAGAGCAGATGATCCGAGAGATCCAACGGCTGCAACGCAAGAATGAAGACTTGGAAGAAGAAAAAGATACCTTGGGCGAGAAGAACAGCTGGATAGAGCAGATCATACGCTCACTCAAAGACAATGGCCAAGGCCCCGAGATCATCAGCCGACTCAAACGAGGTGAATCTCATCGGCAAATAGCTGAGTGGCTTGGTCGACCTTTGATTGCAGCAGGAGGTGTTGCTGTAGATCCTCATACCTTGTCTCCGGATACGGAACGTAATATCACCGAGGCTATACATCAGTATCACCGGCGAATGGTGGAAGAACGTGATCCCCGCTACTGGACGAACGTGACCCCAGAAGCTTCCTTCATTGAACATCTTATCAATTTATATCTTACTTGGATCCATCCCGCACACATGCTCTTCGATGAAGAACGCTTCATGTCGAGCTTCAGAGATTGTGCCGATACCTACTGCTCGTCAGCATTGGTCAACGCTATTTGTGCGATGTCATGCTGCTTACTTCATGACGAATTAGGGGAGAACAGCGAGCAGACGGCAGCGGGCATTGTTGTTATACGAGATAAATTCATGGAAGAAACGCGGTCATTGATGCGGAATGCTGAAGTTGGAAAGATGACTGCCATACAAACATATGCTGTCATGTTCCTAGTTGAATTGTCATCTGGACGCGCACTCATAGGCACTTCCCATTTGAGGCTCGCAGCGGAAAGTCTGCTGTCCAAACATACTTCGGAGCAGTCGAGCGAATCAGAAGAGATAGCAGCATGGGGTATCCTGACGCTGCACACGTGCGTATCTAAACCCATTAATTCGTGTTGCTGGGAGCTAAAGCCAGCAGAGCATGGTCAGGTTTTACCTACCAAAAGCCCACAGCCCCTATCTCAACTGATGCAACACCCTTTAGTAATATTGAGCTTGGTCAAGGACATAATATCTGGCGTGTCTATAAGCAGTTGGGTGACCCCGATAGCGAGCAGCGACCAAGCTACTCCATATTGACGGCCTCAGAACACGCTAGACTCTTTCGGATCATTCACGAGACTATCCTTGTATACTGCGGCAGCCGTGGAAGGGTCTCGGCTCGTGCCCTGTTGGATCTGTATGAGCGATATGTAGATTGGAAGGAGCATTTGCCATCTAGTCTTCGTGTCCAGGAGGCTGAAACCCTGCCACATGTTCTTTTCTTACAGTAAGTTTCCCCTTTTTCATATACTTGGGGGCCAAAACTTATACAGTGTGGTAATAGCATACAATACCATGTTGCACTCGTCCATCTTCTTCAACCCCTTCTCCAACAGGAGCATTTCTACCAGGAGTCTTACGAGAGTCTGCGAAGCCTACTCATCAAAAATGCTCGACGCGGTCTCGAGCTGCAAGACCAGTACTCAAGACTCTACACGGCTCACTACCTCTCGCCGATTCAGCTCTTCTGTCTTGTGCATCTATGTGACGCGATAGTTCGGTTTGAGCCATCTGATAATGCCGGTCGCACCGAATGCATTGAATTTTGCCTCATCTCTCTTGAAGAAGCCAAGATCGGCTACACCGTTGCTGGACCATTGCAGAAAATGTTCCACATAGCCCTCTCCGACTACGATATCCCAATCTCCGGTGAATTAGAGCGTCATATGGGAGCGTCAATTCGGATCGGGCCCGAGGATTTATTGGAAGCGTGCACGAGGGCATCGTACCGCCAGCCCATTGCGCAGTTATTGCCGAACATGGCGCCGAGACTTGGACAAGAGTTCATTGAGGGTTATCAGCAATGTTTTCAAGGTAGACCGTCGGAACAAGCGACGGCAGCGGCATCGAGCACGGCGCGTGGCAAGCAGAAACGGCTCGAGATTGGAGCACTTTTGAATCGATGAACGAAAGTAATGAGTGCGATGATTTTGCGACTGCATAGCGGGAGCGTGGACATGGATCTGATGGCGGTTTAGCGTGGTGTTTCTGTGGGTGGCGATGATTGAATTCACCTAGAGTGGATTCATCTAAGGACTGGTCGTTGTTTCCTCCTTACAGGTGGAAAGAGCGTTGCCTCTGCTCGCGCCAACTTTCGGCTTTCGGTGGTAGGGATTCCCTCTTCCTCACGGTGATCAGAGACGATACTAGATCGATGCAATGGTGTGTGTTGTGGCTGTGAGAGGCAATTGAGATTCCTACGAAAGGGGGTTAGTTAGCCTTTTACAAACCATGGTGGGCGAGGAGAGAAGAGCACCTTCATGAGGCACAGAGATTGATATTATTTAGCAGTTGAATCTTTAGCAACAGTGTGTTCCATTGGAAGGAAGAATGGGAAGTTGGAGGGTGAGGAAAGTAATCAAAGGAGAGAATTATGAATGATGAATTTGGTGGGAAGCATGTCACTATCTTATTCGCCATGAATGCAATTACGGTGTACATGAGCGTGCCAGGCAACTCGGCCAAATCTTTAACCTTCCCGCCGATCTCAGATCTCCCCCATGTTTTTATGATCCCTACTCAGTAATACTCGATCCACTCTCGATTCACGCAACAGCGAAGACGGAGGTATCCCCGGAGGACCACCTGGATGATGCTACCGCCACTAATCCCAGCGACCAGTCCTTGACGCATATGTCCATCCTCTTTCATCCGCTGCACCCCCACGCAATGGACAATGAATCTTCTCGCTCCTAATCATCCATGACCAAATTTCGGGGAAATCCCCGCCCATCTGCTCTACCATACACGTAGGTCACGTCCATCCTTCCACCCTTCCAGCTGTAGGTCTACCTCTCGATTCGGCTTTTTTTAATCCTCTCCATCCACCAACTGCTCTCCGTAAACCATCCGCTAACCCTCCACGTCCCCCAGCCATAAACCCAAAGTGCGCCTTCCTCTTCCACCACCACCCAAACCCCCTCGCTCCAGGAAGGGAATCTACATCGGCTCCTTCCTCTTCATCTACGCCACTTCAACCTACACCATCTACCTATACCGCACCCTCCTCGCTCCGCCCGACCCGTCCAAACCTCTGCCAAAACAGGACACCGACCTCTCATCCCGCTACAACGAGACCGCCTCCACATTCGATGAGAATATCTCCTTTCTCGAAACCACCACGGGAATCAATAAACTGCGCAAGAAAATTGTCGGACAGGCGACCGGCAATGTGTTGGAAATCAGCTGTGGAACGGGCAGGAATTGCACGTATTATGATTTGGGAAAAGTGAGGAGTTTGGTGTTTGTGGATCAGAGCGCTGAAATGATTGAGATTGCGAAGAGGAAATGGAGACTCCTGCACCCGAATTACGCTCATGCTACCTTCCTGGTCCAGGACGCGGCGGAACCTTTGCCGCAAGACGTGGTCCCAAGTGGGGGTTTTGATACCGTGGTGCAGACGATGGGAGTGTGTAGCTGTGCGGATCCCAGCGGTGTGTTGAAGCGGGTGGGGGGGTATGTAAAAAAGAAGAGTGACGGAGAGGAGGGAGGGAAGGTCTTATTGGTGGAGCATGGGCGGAGTGGCTGGAAGTGGGTGGATTGGGTGCTTGATCGGGCGGCAAGCAGGCATGCGGTTGTACATGGGTGTTGGCCCAATAGGGATATGGGTGGGGTATTTGGAGCGGCGGGATTAAGGGTTGAGAGCGTGGTGAAAAGAGGGTATGGCACGGTTTGGGGGGTTGTTGGGAGGCTGGGGGAGGGAGAGGAGATGAAGGTGGGCGGAACGGATGATGGTGATGTAGACTGAAGAGGGTTTCTGGAAAGTGAAGAATGGTTCTCGACATTGGTCCATCTGCTCAGGGCCGGATAATAGCGAGGGTTCTTTGCTTGCCCCCTAAGTATCCCAGCCGAGGGAAGACGCATAAGAGCTAGAACGAGACTTCCGGCACCCCAAGAGCCGAACCTGGCTCTTCGATCGTGTACCTGTCAAAACTAATGCAGCGTGTCCTGCCAATCGAGCCCGTGAAAGCTCCTAAAAAGAGCAGCAAGCAAGACGCCTAAATCCTGGATTGTAAGCATAAGTCTACAAAAGTCCAGCAAGGGCAATGCCTACCAAACCCCAGCCTAACACGACAACCCATATACTCTCCCATGAAATGTCTCAGGTGGCAATAATACCTCAGATTATATCATAAACACTCTATATACATATGAGTAAAAATCCCACGAAACTCCACTCGCCGTCACAGAGAGATATCAATGAAGCTATTATTTTCGTTTTATGTCCATGTTATACTAGGTAGGTACACAAGGTAGATAGACATATGAGTGATCTGAATGAAAAGTCAGACAAGAAAAATCAAAGAAAGGAAGGAAGGAGGAAAAGTATCTCTTCCACAGCTACCTTTCATACTCTACCTACTTACCTACCTTACTCATCATCTACTCCCCATCCCAGCCCTGTTCGGTATCTCATCCCCTCTTCTTCTCTGCGCTGTGCTGTAATTCAGTCCATAAAGGCTGTTGGATGGAAAGGGAATTGGTGGTGGGGTAAGAAAGCGAGATAGGTAGGTAGCTCTGAAGGGTTTTGGTAACGTAGAGTCAGAGGTGTGGTATGGTGGAGATGGGGAGGTGATGATTGGAGTTTGGGTTACTTTGAGTCCGAGTCCGAGTCCGAGCCCGAGTCCTCTTGGGGGAAGGGGGATGTGGAGGGAGGGATGGGTGGTAGGAGGAGAGGAAGAGGGAAAGGGAAAGGGAGAGGGAAAGGAAAAGGGAAAGGCGAATAGATAGTGTGGCTATCTAACACGATTACAGCATGAAAAGGAAAAGAAGGGAAAGGATAATGGTCAGACCGAATTAAGGGAAGATATAGCTCGAAATAAGTATTGGAGTTTTCTAAGACATTGCTATGAACCGTTATTGTTCTGGCTTTCATATATAACACTTTCCATTCTTATGGTTATTAATGAATGGGATGAATTCTGCACGAGCTCAAGGGAAAGAGAAGGGAAGGGGGAGGGAAAGGTGGGTTTTGCACTTTGTTCCCAGGCACTATGGCTTTGTGAACGGCAGGACAGGTGAGAGAAGGGAGGCAGGAATGAAGCTGGGCGATTGCTTTTGTACAGGGCCCTTTAATGCTCGAACACTGTACGGGTCCTCTCTTGCTTGCGCCTGGTACGGTTCCTTACTCTTGTCCTCCAGCTTACTTACACAGGGGGGTTTCAGGTGGTTGTCGTCGTCCTGCTTCACCCTTATACTATAGACTTTCGCTTGGCCTTGCTGCACGAGGCACAAGGTGTTAATGCAGATCGTTTGCGAGAATGGTAGGCAACAAAGATAAGGCGTTTTGGCAGTAGCGATATTTCTTCTGCTCTGGAAGGGGACGATATGCGAGATCTTAGCTTATATCTTTTCTTATAAGTTGGCGGGGGAGAAGATGTTGGGCCGGCCATTTGAGCAGTTAGAGGTGTATTAAAGGAGTCAGAATGCTTGATTTGATCATGTTGAGATCAGCATGGGTGGCAGCCAGACTTCGAAGGAACGGTGTGCAATAATGGATACAGTATTAGACGAGATTAACATTCTTGTAAAGTCTCAGCAGATCTTGCTATGTCCGTCTCTGGCTTCTTTGGGGTTTTGCCCTTTGTATAGACACAGTAGACTGGTCAAGTTGAAATCAAAACACAGGATCATGAAGGAAAGTTCGCGTTTTCGTTCTAGTAAAAGTGTCCCCAAGTATTGTAAAGACGAAATTAGCGGTAACACCATTGACAGTCAGTGAAATAAGAAGCTCTGCTTCAAGAGTGTGCTGTCAGGCGTCGTTTGAGTGGTCATGATGGTTAAGGCCAAAGACAGTATGCAAAATGTCAGGATTGCGTAGTAAGTATTGGCGAAGGAGAGGCATACGTCATGAGCGAGAAAACAGAGAACGACCTTCAACTTACCTCTTAATCTCCATTCATCGATGCTATTTACTCCCTAGCATCTCACTGTCTCCCCATCCCACCCAAATAACCCATACAGCCGTATATCCACTCTCCCTCTCTTCTTCTCTTCCTCTTAACCATGGCTAAACTGCAGCTGCACCAAGTGCTCAGAACCGTCCGTCCAAATCGGGCTTCTCCTCGCACCACACTCTTGTCCACATATGCTCAGCAGCGTCGTCTCTATGCCGGATCGAGCTACGGTGGAGGTGAGGGAGATCCCAAAGGCGAGAATCCCCAAGATCAAGGTCCGAATCCATCCGCAGGCCTCGAGCATCCCGGCCCACCACCACCATCAGAAGGGCAAGGCACAGGTGGAGGGCCTACAAAGAAAGGATCTGAGGGCCACAATACAGATCAAAGCCCGAGCAGCAGTGATCAGGGTGCCAGTAGCGGAGGTGATGGTCCACGGCCGAGGATCCACCAACATAATGCCCCAGAAAAGCATTCACAGAGCGACGAAGTCAAAGCACATAACGAGGCTATGGCGAGGAGACATGATCGGCCCAATGAGAAGAGCCCGGATAAGGAAGATGATTCAGTGCATAAGGGGTATTGGGGTGGTAAGTTACTGGTGTCTGCATAGCATGATACGCTTGACAAATGCTGACACCGTATAGGTACGGGCGGTGCTGATAGACAACCCTAATCCGTGGCAGCGACGCAGTCAATGCCTGAGAAGAATGATCTACTCCACATGTTGATGGAGTTTAGAAGTGTACGATACCCCAAATGTAGGCATATCTACGCTAGGATACTGGAAAAAGGCAAGGATGAAATGGAAAGCGGTATTTAATATTGCTTTTTCAAAATTGCTTTGAACATTGATAGCTACTGGTTAGGTACTGCTATACTAATACGATTTCGCCTTCCGAAACATTATCAATACCCTTCTCCATAGAGCGTTTGCCATGGCAACAGAAATGCCATGACAAGAAAGGGGTCCTTTGCCTAGGTGATTGTGGCGTAAAGCCCAAATACAAATCGCCGATTTACTGTATACATGGCTTGTCCCCCGTCTACGCTCCTTAGGTAGAAAATAAAAAGTCAGTGAGCCGCGCCTCAATAGATTGACCATTCAGACAACCGAGATCAAGATTCGAAACGCGTAAAGATCTGCCACAGCGCGCAAAATTGGTGTTGTCATCTTCTGTGGCAGATGAGGTAGGGGAAAGCTACGTCACCCTTAGCTCTCCCGCCAACAGCTTTCCCCAGTCCTGCCTGTTTGCAATCTTGCGAGAAGTTTCTGCCTTCCATCACAACACCAAACCCATCATCAGCCACACCTGTAATTCTTCTTTTCTATTCCTGTCATCTCCTGTTTGGCGTTCGCCAACAGAACACTCCCCATAGACAGCAGAAGTTGGAACGTCAAATTTGACTTAAAACACGATGAAGATCCCGGTAGCATCCATTCTGGTGCTGGCGTTGGCGACTGAATCAACAGTCGCTAGTACTTGGACCTCATTCTGGGGTGGCAAAGCAGGTCAGTGACTGATTTTGTTCATCTTCCCTCTTTGTCTTGCATCGATCCTCGGGATGTGAGGGTTTGCCCAATCACGGACATGCTACAAGAAGGCTCAGAACGCCCTCGGCCTGGCCTTCTTTGCACGTCAATTCCTGAGGTGATATGGAAAGAGAATGAGAAAATATCCTTCGACTAATGCTAACAATCTTCTACAGCCTACAACAAGTGGCATGAGACAGAATTGGAACGCTGGCTTTCAGATCACAATGTCCCCTACCCCACACCAGCGGATCGCAAGAACCTAGAGGATCTTGTTAAAAGCAACTGGGACTCAAAAGTTGCTACACCTTATCATGACTGGGACACACCCCAGCTTCAATCGTACCTCAAAGCGAAGGGTGCCGACTCAAAGAAGGCAGCCGAGACCAACAAGGATAGCCTTATCAAGCAGGTTCAAGGCTACTGGAGCGACACAGCAGACTCAGCTTCTGATGCCTACAATTCCGTCAAGGATTGGATTTTTGATGGGTCCTCCTCATTTCCCAAGCTTCATGACCATCATAGCTAACATTTCCTACGCAGCTGGACCGACTCGCAACTGAAGTCCTTCGCAGACAAGCATAGCATACCAGTCCCTCAACCCCGTAAGCGAGATACTCTTATAGCCAGCATACGTCAAAATTATGAATCAATCGCTCGGAATCTTGGTCAATCTGTTCACTACCCGGGAGACTGGCTCTACGAGACCTGGTCAGAATCGGACCTGAAAGAATTCCTTGACGAACGCGGCGTACCTGTACCTCAGCCGTCCACTCGTGACAAGCTCATCGCATCAGTCCGCCGAAATTCCCGTCTCGCAAGCCTCAATCTAAAGGACGCTGCCGCTTCCGCTTCGAAATCTGCTTCATCAGCAAAGGAGAGCTTGAGCGATGCTCTTCTCGATTCATGGAGCGACAGCCAGATCAAAGAATGGGCAGACAAGAACGGAATCAAAGTGCCTCAAGGATCGAAGAGGAATGAGCTTATTGCTCTAGCACGCAAGCACCGCTCTCAATTGTTGGGCGACAACGCTGCATCCTCTGTCTCAAGCGCTTTCGGTGCCGCAACAACCAAAGCTGGTAACCAATATGCACAAGCTAAGGACGATGCATCGCTAAAGAGTGAAGATGTATTCAACCAAGCTGTTGGGACATGGAGCGACAGCCGCCTCAAAGCGTTTCTCGATGCCCGCGGCGTCCCTGTCCCGCAAGGTGGCAAGAAAGATGAGCTCATCAAACAAGTACGTCTGAATAAGCACAAAGCAGCAAGTGGTTGGTCTGCCTGGACATTCGATACCTGGACCGTTGACAACCTGAAGTGAGTGGCCAAAGTGGAGCTCGAGCGTGCCATATACTAACAAGATGTTAGAAAGTATTTGTCGTCTTCAAAGGATAAAGCTGCTCAGAAAGCTGCCGGTAAATCTGGGGCAACACGTGATGAACTTGTGAAGCAGGCGCAAGACAGCTATTCGAGCGCGTCCAAGTCAGGAGGTAGCAGCTACGCCTCCGTTACATCTTATCTCGCGGCCTCCACCGATGCTGTCAAGGATAGCACTTTTGATACTTGGTCTGACTCAGAGCTCAAATCCTACCTTGACTCGTACGGGATCAAGAACTACCAAGGATCTACTACCAATGAGCTCAAGGCTATGGCGCGTCGCAACGCTCAGTACTTCCGCTACGGCACAAACACCCCTGGAGCAGGCATTTGGGCATCGATCCAAAAAAGTGCGCAATGGGTCCTTGATCAGCTCAGACTCGGAGCTGCAAGTGGCCGCAAGGAGGCCGAATACCAGGGTCAGAAGGGGGCTGATTACGTCAAGGAGGGGGCCACTACAGCCACCCATCGAGCTGGTGAAGCTGGGCAAAGAGTTGGGGACAAGGCGAAGGAGGAATTGTGAGTGGAACGGATATGACACATTGGATCAGGCTGCGACATGTGATGGGGACCTTGCCGGCGAAGGGCGGTGTGCGGTGGATTTATTCGGGATGTGTCGCAGAACGCATGTTTTGTAATGCAGAAAAAAGCTCAGTTAATCATGTGGTGAGGAGGCCCCAGATCACGCGTGCGAGATGATTAGTTACCCGCCGATTGGATCCCTCCACTTTCCCTGCAACGTACGTAGAGTTTAGGTAGACAAAGCCTGACGTCGTCTCATAGCCAAAATCACATGAAACGTCATTGTCAATTGGTTTATCATGCCACAATCTAATCTTACACCGTACCTTCTCATACACCGTACATTGTACATCGTCAATGAAGGATTGAGCAAGTGTAAGCTGTGCACCCGCAACCGCGCCCTGATCGGCATCCCTAGGTACTGGCTCTGGCCTAGGCTTATCATCCCTCTCAGATTCCCGTTCTAGACCTGCTGTCGTCAACCTTGTCGGGCTTTCTTACCTGGTCTTTTACTCATAGATTCCCCGACTAGGTGGACTCCCTGGCGTCCCTGGCGTCCCCCGGACTCCCCTTGGACACCCCTGGGGTACAATGATCATTAAAATTCTAGGGTACTGTCGCAGTAAGCCCCCTCCCGGTTAAGGCTGAGTACCATCGCTAAACATAGCTTGGGGAAGCTTTGGTCCTAATGTCCTTCAACGCAACTAGGAACAGCCCAGTTTTGTGCCCTGCCCTTGATCTCCGATGGCAATAATTCTCGTGCCGCCTTGCTCGCGTGTGGTCGGACCTCTTGTTCTACTCACTACGATGCGGAGACTTTTCATTAGGTGATTATTGTGATTGATCCTTGAGCACCTCATACCGGCCCTAGCACGCAGCCCAACTCAACCTTTACCGTATCCATTAATTTGTGACACACGGAAGAAGCCTTAACACGCCTTAACACGCCCTAACTACAAGATGATAGAGGCCCCACTGTTCCACCACTCACCAGCTCCTGTTGCTCCTGGACCCGAGAAAACCACCTACTACTCCTGCACCGAAGATCCGGGGAAAACACCATCGATCCGGGGATCCCAACACGTAATAGGAGATAATACGCCTCCGGGGCAGAGGAGGGAAGAGGGCTAAGGACGCAAATTTGCGTGATAATACAAAAGGTCGTGACGTCCCTCCAGTATCCTATTCATTCCTCTTCTCATCTACCGTCGTCTGAGCTCTCACAATTCTTTCGTCATGGGTTTTACCGAAACACATCTTACCACAAATGGCCATGTCAATGGCACCAAAGAAGATACACGACTCACCATCCTTCACCTCGGTGACCCCATCGAGTACAACCGTACCCTCTACTCTCAGCTTGACTCCCAATTCCATATCATCCGTCCTGACCCTTCATGTCTCCAACGTCGAGCATTTATACGCCACCTCCAAGCAAAGACCTGGGGTAACTTCTCCGCGATAATGCGGCCATATTGGAACACCGGTAATGAGATGGCTCATTGGGATCGCGAATTAATTGAACTATTACCACACAGCATGAAGGTCATGGCAAGCGCCGGTGCAGGCTACGACTGGGTGGATGTAGATGTGTTGGCTGAATACGGTACGTGCCATCCCTCCCGCGCATTAGGGGAGTGGGGGGTTTGGGAAATTGGAAGGAGGTCATGTGCGCGGCTCCACCCCTTGACAAAGAGCGGTCAACAAGCAACAGCTCTGAATCATTGCTAATGCTCATCGGATGTGCAGGAATACTTTATTGCAATGGCGCTGGCGCCTGTACGGAATCCGTTGCTGACATGGCACTCTACCACATCATCTCCGTCTTCCGCCAAATGACCCGTTCCTCCCTCGCTGCACGTTCGAACAGCATCTCCGAATATCAGGACGCTCACCGAAGAGTGGCATATGAG
Organism: Cladonia uncialis; assembly: GCA_002927785.1. NCBI lineage: Eukaryota > Fungi > Ascomycota > Lecanoromycetes > Lecanorales > Cladoniaceae > Cladonia > Cladonia uncialis. Next base: position 15,734 of record NAPT01000295.1, read on the forward strand.
AGTCACAATCCGAGGGGTCATACCCTGGGCATCGTTGGCCTTGGCAATATTGGTTTTGCGATTGCCAAAAAGGTGCGGAATGCTCTGGGCATGCGAATCTTGTACTTCGACGTACAAAGAAAGTCAAGAGAACAGGAAAAGGAAGCCGGAGCTACATTCTTCGATAACCGGGATGAACTATTTCGCCATAGCGATTGTCTACTGCTGGCTACTCCAGCAGGCCCTCAGGTGCTTACAAGGAGGGCTCTCGAACTGCTTCCTCGCGGGGCCCGCGTGGTCAACATTGCTCGGGGCTCACTTGTCGACGAAGATGCCCTGGCAGATGCGCTGGAAAGTGGGCATGTGAGTGCTGCAGGCTTAGACGTGCATAAAAAGGAACCGCAGGTCAGCAAGCGGTTAAGCGAAATGCAGAATGTGACTTTGACGTCACATACTGGAGGGAGCAGTTTGGAGACGGTAAAGGGCTTCGAAAGATTGGCAATGGAGAATGTGGACGCTGTGCTAAATGGGGAGGAACCACTGACGGCGGTGAATAAGCTGGCGGTGGAAAAGCACTTGAAGCGGGATTGCACAAACGGAATTGCTGTCAATGGCCACGTCAATGGGAATTCTGAGACGGAACCCGTGAACGGGCAGACGAATGGGCATTAGGCGAGTGGGAGCGGGCAGCATACGGGTGGGAATTCTCAAGTCCACGCAAAGGGAGCATTTGATACCAGTTGGCGGTGTTGTGACTGGGTAATTAGGAGTATGATACGGCAGTTAAGATACAGGCCCAACACAGCACGGCAATGCTCGGATTTCTTTAGGCGTCTCTAGGCGTTTATTATGGACAGTGGCATTCTAATGGAAAAAGACTCCTCTGCTATCATTTGGCCGTCGATCTCCTCGTATATCAACGGCAAATGGAGGCAAAAAGGGATTAATTGACGCTCGGGGGAATTTTCGGCAATATTGTTCTACCCGTGCAGGCTATGGCCGGGGGATGCAGGAGGCGATGCAGGAGGAGGTCAACTTGCATGATTAGGTCATCAAGTGCATAATACTAGCTGGTGTTACATTTAGATGGTACGTCGAACTGGCATTGCCAATTGCTCTATCACAGTGTCTGTTTGGATCGTCTCGTATGTTCCCCGTCTTTAAAGCAATGGCTTGCATGAAGATTCATGGCACGTGGAAGAAAGACGATCGCATATAGCGTTCGGCACTGCCCAGTCTGGGGTTCAGGTAGTAGTGCATCCGCATGTTCCTCTTCAACAATGTGTGACCGATTCAGGAAAACAGGCAGCTCAAACATTATGCAAGATGTGCTGCACTGCCTTTAGCCCACACAAGGATGGATCCAGGCTGATTCCAGGCACCATCTTTCCCCATGTTTCACAAAGTCGTCATGTCGTATCATTCTTCGGCAGTCCTCTTTCAGCTATCCCTAACAATACGCCGATGTTCCAGATATAAAAGCACGAGGCAAATCGGCACGTGGCCAAGCCATCTTCGCATAGAAGTACAAGCAGTATGCAAGTCAAACCCCGTTTCGCCATCAATTATCTAGGCGAATCGAGACCACGAACCAACGAATCAATCAATCGATCCACTGTCCTTTGTTTCAGCTCCGCCATCACAACGCTACACTACCACTCCTGCACCCTTACCCAGCTTGCCAAAACATCAGCCATCCCCGATGTACGTGCAATACCTGCATGAGACCCACCGTGAAGCCCCCAGCCAGGTACGGATGAGGAAAATGCAACAGGAACATGCTGTCATTCGTACAGCAAGTAGCGCCGTTGTGCTTACGTGCATCCAGGAGAAGCATTGGCCATGCTCTACATGCAAGCCTCAACGAACGACTACCGTACCTTACTGACAACACCCAGCCATTCGCATTTCAATCCACAATATGATCAACCAAGCAACTGGTTCTGTCCTTCCCCGCTTCGACCGCCCACTGTTCCGGACGCTGCAGGCGATCCAAAACAGCTTGCACACTCGAACCCCGCTTCATCTACAGGCGCGGCTGTCAACCCTTAAAACAGAATCAGGCTACCCGTTACCCAAAACCTACATTGATTATGCGTCCCCATCTCTTTGTTCTTCCTACTACAACCAACCGCAGTCCATCCCTCGGGAGCAAGCCACCCGATCAGATAACAATCGACAGATCCACGTACCTGACCCGAAGCATTGTGATATCCCCCATCCCTACATGCATCATGTATAGGGTATAAAACGCCCGTGCGATGCTTACACATACATCCCCAATCGATCGGAAAAAGAAGAGATAGATAGTCGAACAGACGAAAATAGGCAGTTTCCTTAAGTACTCTACTTCGTATCCCTGGGGTAGTAAACTCTAATAACAAGAAAAGCCCGGAGAGGAAGCCGTTCTGGGGCTGGCCTCATGTTGAGAATCACCGGTATACGAAATGGAAAAGGCTTCTGGTTTCATTGGTCCGTTTACAACACCCGCATTACATTGCGTTCACGAGCGATCTGCTCATAATAACCGGAGATTAACAGAAGCTACAGAATGGGGATGAGAACGCTACCTAGCTAAGCTATATCTGTGGCAGGAATCTGAATCCCCGAACAGATACGGTAGGTTCAATCAGTACCTCTTCATCTACTTCTTTCTCAAATCCCCAAGCTTCTGATCAGACAGAATTTTTCTGGGCGAGTGGTGGTTGAATCAACCCGGGTACGTAGGTATCGATTGGGGGTATACATTGCTAGTGCGTCATCACATCATATCACACCATATCCCCTCTGGCTACTTCTCTGAGAGGAAGAAAAGAGGAAGCGAATCACATCATATCACATCATATCCCCTCTGGCTACTTTTCTGAGAGGAAGACAAGAGATGCATAGATGAAGGGATGAATGGTGGAGGAAGGGGGACGGACGGATGGGATTGAGAGGGAGGAAGGAAGGAAGGGAATGGTGCATTTATTGATTAGCACAATAGCTAAGGTATGTCTCACATGTTGAACCTGGATGGAAGGAGGGAGCGCGGAGGAGCCGTTAGGGCTGGTGCACTTAGTGGAGATAGATAGTACATGTGCGGGAAAGGTACGTGGAGATGTAATGTTTCATATCGAAGGCAAGCCACCACCTTGTCTAGATAAATGAATCAACATCTCGTATAGCAAACGAAGGTTTAAGTGTCCAAAAAAAGAAAAGGGTGTGGGAAAGGATGCCATTGATATTGGTTATGTTTCACATCTCCCCTAAGGAATTGAATATATGATGAATCATGATCCACTCAGAGCACAAAAGCAAGGAACAAGGAATAATTAAAAAATGCTTGCGAAGTAAAACATGATTTGCTTTGCTTTGGTCTGGTCTATCTATCCGATCCAATACAATGAACTTCCTCCCCCCCCCCCCGCAATGTCTTATACGAACGGAGCATCGGTGTTTTGCACTACCGTACTATAACAAATGGCCGACCGAGACCTAGGAAAAAGAGATCTTGACTTACCCTCCCTATGCCTTATCTTGCCTTGAACCTTGGGATAGCCCAGCCTCGCCGTAGAATTCGAAGCCCGTTCCATGATACAATCATCCTCCTAAAGTCGCCGGCAAATCCATGTCCATACCACATCAGCCCATCGTCAATCATACCCGACGTTACATAACGCTAGTTCGCTAACCCCTAAGGTCGCGAAGCCACCATCGGCTGCTGCTGCTGCTGCTGCTGCTGCTGCTCCGCCGCTCCCTGAGTCGGCACTTTCTGCATCGCCCCCTCTTGCTTCTTACTCTCATCAAATCTCCACACACCCCCAGTCTTCTCCGCCTCAATCCTCTCTCCCGGAATTGGCCTCACCAACTTCTCAAACACGGGATCCGGCGGACTGCTCCGCTTGAAGAACCGTCTCTGCCACTCTCGTCCCTCAGCCTGCTCCTTCCTCCTCAACTCCCGCTGCGCGTTCTCAATCTTCGATTTTTCAACGTGAACGGTGTCCATGTCGGATTTTACAATCGCCGCGGCTACTTTTTCCCACGCGCGGTTGGATTCATAGGGGTCTTGTTGGTCAAGAGGGGCGACGATTAGGGGGGAGGTCGGGGTCGTGCGGGCATTGTAGGTATCTATGGGTTCGGCTCTCTTTAGGCTGCTACCGCTGCCGGCTTTGATGGTGAAGGAATCGGTCCATTGGCCTTCCACTGTGTAGAGGATGTCTTTCTCTTTGCCCTCGGGGTACAGGACGGCGGTGAAACTGTTCTTTTTGCCGGATACCCAGCCTTTGCCGCTGTAGTCTATCTTTGCTACGTAGCCGGAAGAGGAGCTGATGTAGGTACAATTGTTGAGTTCGACAAAAGGTTTGCCGTAGATGAGGCCTTCGATGTGGAGGGACGGTAGCGTGATGAGGTAGGATTCGTTATAGGCGGCTATGGTGAAGAGGGCGTGCCCGATTTGTTTGATATGGATTGTACGTGAGAAGGAGGCTTTCTGGGCGTTGTAGCCTTGTAACTGGGAAAAGCAACGTTAGTAGGGGAAGGTGAAGGTGGGAGATCAGTGGCATACTTGGACGCCGTGTTTGTCATTCCAAACGCAATAGGCTGTTACTGGTGGATGATGGCTATGTGACGTCTTAGTATCGAAGAACACAACATGGCCTCATGAACTCCATACCTGACTTGCTCCGAGACCAGCTGCGTGGTCCCAGCTTCATCTTCCCATCTCCCTAAAAACAACTCGCCCAAGAAGGGGTTCAGAGGCTTCTTCTCCGATCCGAACTTATCACTTCTACTGCTGTATGATGACTTCAATGTGCTCAAAAACCATTTCAAGACCAACAGAGCCCGCTTTGCAGGGTCGGGTTCCGAAGCTGGCGCAACGAATATAGATGGATGTTCAGTCCAGTAGGCAGAGAACTCTGTGAGGGAAGTGGTGCCCAGGATGAAAGGGGGGGCTGTCATAGAAGAGAGGTCGCCATTGAATGATGCTATCGACTATTGTCGCAATTAGTGACACAGTGCTGTCATTTCAACCGCGAGGCTTGCGTACCTTAAGAAAGGTAGCCCAGGACCCTTTATTCTGAGGGGATACGCCAGCACCCTCGTCTTTGGAAGAGCCAGACATGTTGGGTAGAGAAGATTGGAAGGAAATGAAATATAGGAGGGAGTGGAAGAAAGAGAACAATGAAAAAGCTGGAGATTCCAAGGCTCTGGGTCGAGGAGATCATTAGGAGGCGACGTAGGTCATTGGCAGGAGGGGCCCCACCCCGCCAAGGGCAGACGCGGCACGATTCATGGCTGAGCAGCAGCCATGCGTCACCACCACGCACGATTGACTTGCTGCTGGCTTTTATCTCCTATCAACACCGCCAATTTACACTTGTCCTCCTTTATTCGAGCCATTTGATGTTCCAGGATTTGATCCCTTAGAGAGTCACCATGTCACTGACATTGCCCATCTCACCTTGCGCCTTGCGCGTAAATCTTACGGTTCTGACAACAGAAGGAGTCCATTTATCTTAAGTTGACCAGTAACCAAAAACGTATCACGAGGTCAGGCAAAAGACATCTGAGAACAACATTCTGTATTTCAATCTATGCTACAATATACATTTGCCCAAAGCATCTAACACGCTCGACAATATAATGCAATTCTTGAATTAATAGCGCTGTGAGTGTGTAAAATAGTCAAGTAGTATTGAATGAAAATCTCACTGACTTCTTACCTCATCATTGAGAACCTTGGAAACTGACTGTCACGTTTTACGGACGTCTATTGGGAGCACAGCACTGATGAGCACTGTAGCATCCTGGACCGCATTTGGCTTCATCGACACTTGCACAATGCAAGCCGACTACTAGTCTCCAGCGCCGCGTAGAGGCAGCAGTCCTTTGCTGGAGGGGCGCTTCCTTTTTCAGCGCCTCCCACCAGTGCCCTTGGTTCTAGACGCTCGGGTTGGTGGGATATTTTGAGTAGGATGTGTGTTTTTGTGATTGTAGGTATGTGTATTATGTTTTTGCTCTGTGAGCATCGTCCTTAGACGAATTTGTGGGTTGTGTTTGTTTGATGTGAGTGGGCATCGTCCTAAGACGAATTTGTGGGTTGTTGTTGTTCGATGTGAGTGGGCATCGTCCTAAGACGAATTTGTGGGTTGTGTTTTTTTTCTTGATGTGGGTGGGCATCGTCCTTAGACGAATTGGTGGTTTTGTGTTTTTGGAGGTAGGTGGTGACCATGTTTCATTCTGGTCTTTGATTGTGGTGATTGAGTAGGAGGCATCTTGCAACCGGATCGGTGGTGGTTGTCTGTTCGGTACGAGTAGGAGATGACCATGTATTGTTCTGGTCTATGCTCGTGACGGTGAGAAAACCGTGGTAGTTGCCGTTGTGCCTTGGCCTGTTTGAGTGCTCTGTTGTTGTGGCCTGTTTGCGAGGGTGGTGTTACCTGCCCTTTGTAGGAAGAAGGCTTGCATGTCTACCGTGGCTCGGATGTCCCCTTGGCAGTATTCCCCTTGTCAGATATGCTTTGTGGTGCTTGTCCCTGATACCTCCCGTGCCTTGGAGGGCCCTTATCGAGATGTACTGGGTGTTTGGATGCTTTTGCACTTTTGTACTTCTGTTCCCCCTGGCATAGAAGTCCCTTGTTGAAGGCTGTTTGGTGGCCTTAACACCGTATGTTCCCACGTGGCTCGGGCGTCCCTTGTCAATGGTGGTTGAGGGGATGGGTGAGGAGACCCTCATGGTCGTCTGGGATGGGGTACCAGATCCATATTGAGGGAGCCGGAGCGGTGAAGAGACCCCACGGTCGTCCAGTGTGCCGGGCTGGATCCGTATTAGGGGAATGAAGGGCAGGAGGAGAACCCCACGGTCGTCCAGTGTGTCGTGCCGGATCCGTATGAACGGGAAGAGAGGCGGTGAAAGGACGAGATGCCCACGGTCGTCCGGGGTGGATTACCGGATCCGCATTCAGGCAAAGGAGGTGGTGGAGCGGATGGGAGGTGAAATGATGGTTAATGCTCCCACGTGGCACGGGCGGTCCTGGTCAATGAGGCCATGGCTTGCCTCAACAGAAGTGATCATACCAGAAGTATCTGACGCTTCTCGGGACCCATCTCCTGCGGAATCGGCGCCATTTGGCCGAAGTCCTCTTCTTGGCGTCCCTGAAAGGGATCGATAGGGCTAGCGGTTTGAATTCGACGTCCTTGAGGTTTCGGAAAGCGTCGACAAATGACTTCCATTCGAAGCACTTGGCCTCTTCATGCCCATGGGCTCGTTTCCAGGGGTGTGGGATCTTGAAGGCACCACCACAATCAAGACCTGCCTGGTACTGAGCTTTGAAGGTGCATACGAGCTCTTCGAATTCCCTGAGATCGTCCTGGTTCGAGAAGTCGTCAAAGATGTAATGCTCGTAAAATCTGCCCCAGTACACGCGGACGATCATTCGGAGCTGTGGAAGGAACCCGTACTCGACTTCTTCGTCAATGAGAGCGTCAACGATCTTCAGAAAATTCTCTAGGCACCAAGCAGCTTGGTCTCGCTGAGTGGGATAGTCGGTGTACTGGTTCCATTGGTCCAGGAACTCGCCGATGCCATGCTGCTCAAACAGGTTGTCGAGGGTCTCGCGACAGAGTATCTGTTGTTGGGTATGCCGGACCACGGCGGCGGTATGCAACTTGTCTGACTTAAATGGGGACATGGTGACTGTGGAAATGGTATGTATGTATGGTAAACTAACCAATGGCATATCAGATATAAAACTCTTCATATGAGGGTATTAGCATGGAAATGGGGTAACTAACCGATGTCAAGCCAAGTGTCCAGCTCTTCAGACAGTGCAAATGGGTATGTGAGGGGTTGTCTAACCAATGAATTGTTAGCTATCAGGCTCTTCACCCAGGTAAAATGGGGTGAAATAGGGCCGACTCACCGAGGTCAAGCCAAATACCCGGCTTTTCAAACAACTCAAATGGTATGTATGTTGGGCAGCTACCCAGTAATACATTAGCAATCGAAATTTTCACACAAGCACAATGACAGGCAAAAAGGGTCACCCACCTCACACAAACGGCTGCAACAAGGGTATCCCACCGGCCAAATTGACGATATCAAATGCTTCAAAGCGTGCAAATGGTATGTATATAGGTATGTAACCAGTGTCAATGTATGTATGTATGTTACTCGTACAATGCAGATATTCACAGTGTACAGTCAGTGAGATGAAGGAAGGAAAAAGCTGAGGGAGCAGAACCCGTCTTATAACTACGCTGCCTGCCTCCATCGGCGGGCCTCAGACTGGTACAAAAGCGCCATCTGACTCAGTGACTCACATGGTGGAGTTGGATATACGGAAATGGGAGCCAAATTGCTCAAAGGAAAACGTTAAATCGTGCGGTAAGTCTCTATCAACATCCATATCTCGCAGCATTTCACCCACTGAGCAAGCCATTCCACCTACTTAACGCATCCCTACCTATATCATCAGTATACAAACCCCTCAAAAGCACGAATTGACCCTCATATCTGCTCCATCGTGGCAGAATTCGATGGAAAACCGCCCCTCAACACCCTCAGAATACCTGTTTAAGCAAACGGCTATAAATCGCCAAGCATCTCTTGGCTTATAAAAAAAAAAGCCACAACTTGCTCACCCCACCTTGCAAAGGGACACATTATCCTCCGATATCGTTGGGCAAAAGAATAACATGAAAGATGACACGCGTTGCATAGGAATTTTTCTGGTAGGGGTCAAAAACCCATATGCCCCAAGACGGCTAGCGGAAAGTTTGGCTAGTAACTTGAATTAAGTCCGTGAAGCTGTTAACAGGGGATGAATGTATCGATGAAGAAAGAACAGTCTAACAGAGCCGTAGACAGTAATTTTCCCTACTTAAGATGCACATGGAACGTGCTTATGCCCAGTAAGAATCAGAACGCTGACAGCCTTGCGAAATCTATCTCGCTGACTCAGCCTCCACTAAGTCTTGGAATACCTAGCCCGTAAAGCAAACACTTACTCGAGAGACTCGATGTGTTAAGGGCCCAGCAATCCCCAAAATGCTACGTGGGCAGAGCCGTAGGGTAACACGTGAAGGACACTAATCAAAGTAAAAGCTGGCCTCAGACGTTTCAGAAAGCTAGCTATCCTGCATATGCTACGTAGACCGAGTAATGAGGCCTAGGTCCCCAATCAAATGAATGGACTTAGATAGATGAACATGCTTTGATAGCGGTACTAAGGCTATGTATGAATTATGAACTTTTAGACTGAAAATGCATGTAGAGTGACCTCCAATCCAACTTTAGCTCTTAGGCTAGGTTACCACATAACACCTATGCATTGCTGCACGCATCTGTCTCTAGCAACCACAGAATCGCCCTCCTATGCCAGTGCTTCCTCTTCCGTTCCGGTAGTCGGTTTCTCTTCTCCCTCAGAAACCGGATTCGCGGTGTCATGTTTCTCCCCAACCAGATCCTGAGTGTTAGCAGCGATTGGTGAGATAACTGTTGACGGTGATGACGAGAGAGATGAGGTATCCTTAGGTGCATCTACAGCTTCCAAAGGAGCATTAACTTTCTCCTGCGAAAGCGGCTCCTTTACCGCCAAAGATTCTTCAACAGCTTGCTTGGCTTGAGCCATGTCTTTAGCATCCTCTGACACTTCTGGTTGCAGACTCGATGCTGAAGCTTGCACTGGCTCCGACGACTCCTCGAGTGGCATTGGTTTTGCTTTTGGCGCCTGTGGAGTCTCATCTCCGACCTTTAGATACCCATCATGCTGCCAAACAGTCCATGGCTCTTGTATCGACCAATTGCGTAAGGTAGTCTTGGCCTCCTGGCTTTCTGCAACAGCAGCTGCAGGTGAGACCGGCTTCCTCCTCGCGGGACCCTTAGCACGGCCTTTCCTCGCATCTGCCAATGGAGCCTTTTCCTCTTCCACTTCTGGCTCCGCTTTTTCTTGGGGCTTTGGACCCTGAGGTCCAAGCTTTAGCCGTGAGTCCAAATCCGACATAAAGCCAGCTTTCAACGAAGCGATCTTGCTTCCCACTGGACGTGCAGGTACAGCGGGTCTGGGCTTTGGCGCTAGTGGTGGAGATGTCACATCAGGGCTTGTGTCGTTTCCACCGTCACTTGAGGCTGATGCAATCTTCGCAAGAGGAACCGTTTCCGAAGATTCTCGCCCCACGGGTTTTGTTGGGCGCGCCGGCACTTGTGGTTTCCGTTCTGGTAGGACAGGAGGTTTTCGAGCTTCGGTTGGTGAAAGTTGCTTTGCTTCTGTAGGTGAAGTTTGAGATGCCTTGGATGGTGCTACAGGTACCTGAGCATCGGCTGGAGGGACCTGATGAAGTCTTCTTGGTGGGCGAGCGGGTACCGCTGGTGGCGGTTGCATACCTAAATCCGTATCTGGAGCCGGCGCCTTGTCCTTGTTTGGTCTCGGGGGAATGGTTGGCTTCAGGGCAGCTACACCGACGGTAGCATTATCCCGAGGTTGCTCTCCCGAAATGATGCCCTCGTTCGGAGCTCCAGAAGTTTTGACTACCGCACCAGCTTCTAGGCCTTCATCTATGAAACTTCGCGGATCTGTACTTGGCGGCTCTCCTACTGTTGTCTCCAAGCGAGCGCTATCTGGCGAATCCTCCCAGATGTCTCTACTAGGAAACCTTTGCGCCAAACCAGGTCTGTGCATCTCGTTGCGGAGATGAGGCTTAAATTGTGACTTGGCTAGGCGTTCCTCTTTGGGAATCAACTTGGCTTTTTCGTCTTCACTGACTTCGCCTTTGCGAGCGCTCTCTTGCTCAGGAGTCTCGAACACAGCAGCGGGTGCTTTAAGCATTGGATCAGTATGCTCGTTAGATGGCTCGGGCGTTTCGACCGTAGCCTGAAGCTGTAGACTGTTTGGGGTATCTTCCCAGATGTCCTTACTTGGGAATCTCTTCATTTGTTCGCGAAGCTTGAGGCGATCGGCCGCAGTCACGGGCCGACGCTCTTTGTTCCCATCCTCATCAGGGAACAGGGGTTCGTACTCGTCCACATCCTCTAGTGGGGTGTGCAAGTTTTCACGATCATCGTCATGAGTGGGGAATCTTGAGAGACCTTGCAATGAATGGACACTTCCAGGACGACTTGAAGGCCGACTGTTGGAAGCGCTACCAGAACGGCTACCAACCCTAAATCCGCTTTGATGAAAGCCGTCAGTATCTGCACCAGAGTAGTAGGCACTGCCTCTCCGAGATGGAGCTGGAGATACGGCAGGTTGTTGGAACTCGCTAGAGGGCGTCCTTGCGACCTCATCCGGCGCAAGGATTGGGACGGCATATCCTCGATCTTCAGAAAAACCTCCTTCGCTCTGCATTCGGCGGCCTCGAGTGCCTTCAGTGACTCCATCATAATCATTCCGGTCGATTCCGGGGCTCTTTCGATACGTGGAAGCCGCCAATGGACCCTCATCATCTTCGGTTTCGCTGTCTAAAGCGTTTTCTGAAGAGAAGCGTGATGAAGTATGTGAATCCTTTTTCTCCAATCCGTAGCCAGTCTCACCGTCGACGGGAAAACTTGATTTGCGTAGGGGCGACTCCACGTGTGGAAGAGAATGGTTTGAGTGTAATGTCTTATATAGTGGAGATGTGAGTCGAGCTGCATATTCTTCGGAGGCCATGTAGCCGAGTTCTTCCTTGGGCAAACCAGGTGAATCTGGACCGGATTCTGTGATAACTCCGTTAGCTAAATCACTCTTCAAAGATATCTGCGCCAAATGATAGTAAGCCCTTACTAGACGTCTCTCGGACTAGCTTGTTCAGGTCGTCACTGCTGAGTGCCCATTCACCTCTACCACCACCAATACCTGGACCATATTGTCCATGCTCTTCCCTTTCCAATGCATCAGGATGCTTCTCGTACCAAGACTTTTCAAAATGGTCATTAGTGGGCACACCATGCCCGTGCATTCCGTAGCTTCCTGGTGGCAAGATCTCTCTACCGCTGGGAGTCCGGCGATGATGCCTGGGTGCTTTATGCCCAGCATTATGGAAACCGATGCCAGCTGGAAATGTTTGCTGGAAAGGTGACGGTGATGGGGCCTGGACATCACCAGCGTCTGGGTACATTGGCACTCTCTGGCCAATCTCCGGTATTCCATGATCATCTTCCGCTTGTGAAGAGCCGGGACGCTCAGTAGATGCTGAGGACGCGGTTCTGAAGCTTACTTTCGGTTTCAAGATGCGTTCATGGGGATTCTTGTCATCCGCAGGGGTCGTGGCTTTCCCAATGCCAGCTGCTGCCGCCTGAGATGAATCCGTACGAGTGACCACTGAGACCTTTCTTTTGGCCATTAACTTGTCTAATGAAGGCTTTGGGGCGTGGAGAGGCAAATCACTGCCGACGTTCCTCATCTCGCGTGGTTCAGTACCGGTAGCCCCATGATCAGTGCTTTGGCTATCCGCCTTGTACTCAATATCTGCGTATTCATTGCCTTCTTGTCCAACCGATGGCAGAGACACGCTAGGAGGTCGCTGGGGTAGATCTAAATTTGAGCTGGATGCGTTCTTGCTGTTGCTGCCGTAAATGCTTCCACTTTTGTTACCGAGCGTCATACCCAGAGGTGGCTCGTTGAAAGGTGACCGTGGGAAATGATCACGATTGGGAGATTGAGAACGTTCTGAAGAACGACTCTGCGTTGACCTGGGAGGGATCCTTGGAATGTCCGAAGCAGCTAATATGGGTTGTTGCTGCTGCTGCGAGCGGACAGGGCGGGGAGGAATTTGTGGTACAGACATATTGCAGTGATTCCAGCTTCGGTATTTTTGACGTATGTTCAGTAATGACTGGCTTCTTCCCTGTAATTTTTGATTAGTTGTCAAACTGGCAGGGAACGCTTGTTTGGCATCAGTTGCTCGGTGTCGATGTCAATCAAACAGCAGAGAAGAGGGTCAGATAATCCATAGCAACATGATGACGTTGATTGGACGGTGAAGCAAGTAGCCAATGTATATGTACATTTGTCCCAAGGGTTAAGGAGGGGCATTCTCCTACGGCCATGAATCAAGCATCCAACAAAGTCAAAGGCTAAGGACGGGCGCAACACTCACTTCACAGGGCACTATTGATCAATCGACGACATCCAAATAAGAGAGGAGATGTCTATAGCTTTGGAGATGCGTGGATCATGCACATTCTGTTGAGATGTCGGGGTGTCCAATCCTTTTGAATGTAAAATGCAAGTTCCTGGCCACAGGCCGGGCGCTAGTCAAGCCCCCACCGTAACACCTTCACCGCAAACCGCAAACGAACGCCGCTCAGGGGAAGTTGCACCGGTCAGATTCTTGCACATTTTCATAGTGTATGAGGCTTGTCTGTTACGAACGATGTTATGTGTCGAGTAAATGAAGTCGAACGGTCTCGCCTGTTACCATTACCATGGGAAACAATGTCCGGAGAGTGGTACCTGAATGTCCCGGAGTTTGTCAAGATCAACGGTGGGGGGCGGATAGTGGCTTCTCTTTTCTGCATCTCACGTGGTTCCTTCTCCCCCACTGTACGCTGTCAGATGCGGTATGGTCAGCTCCTCCAGCATGCTCTTAGGACCCTTCATGCATCAGATCGGTCATGCATCAGGTCATGGCGAGGACGCGGATGATTCCACGTCAATGTCATTGGCCGTCTTCATCCTTAATGTTCTACTATTGTTTAGCGTCTGGTCAGAGCACCTGCCTGGGCATGCGTTTACTGAGTCCACTAACAATCCTCCACGCGTAACAAAAGAAAAGAAAGGAAACAGTATATCCTTAGAATTACACTGAACCTCGTTTCGACCCAAACGCCTTTTCCCTACTGCATGACCCAAAGCAAGGTCTTCCTACGCATTGAAAGCTGTATCCCCTGGACTGCACCTTGCACCGTGTATAGAACCGTTTTCGAACCATCGCTTTCCCACGCCGCCTCTGTACTGTTTGTCACCATCTAGACAATCATCTGTGCAACTCCTTGTCCGCCCAAAGTCTTGCTTCCAACGAACCCTTGCCCCTTGAGCCCGGCGATAAGGTAGCACACCGCAGCCAGTAGTAGGAGAACCGCTGCAGCGATCAGGCTTGTGGCAGAATGAATCAGGCTCAACCATTGGATTAAGCTCATGACTCCGTAGATGATAGCACGCATGTAATTCGTCGTGAATCTCCGGATGAAGTTGTCAAAGGTTGGGGAAGTTGGGCAAATACGAAGGAGTATAGGTATTTCCACGAATATGAGGGTGAGGCCAGAGACTCTGCTCCCACATTAGCGGCACAGTCTTATATGACTAGGGTGGGCTATAACTTACATGCATAGGATACCAAATAATATGATGATACTAACATGGAACAAGTTGGAAATGCCAACAGCAAGACAGAGGAGTATACATATTACCCCAATCCTATCGACACAGTCAGCTGAAGTTCTGAGTATTGCGAGTCAATCTTTATGAAGCTGTTTCCAGAAGAGGCGGTCCATTGTTCCATTAGCATGGATCGACGTGCAAGCCTTCCAAGTGAAGGGTGCCATTCGCCCCAGTTGTGGACTCCAAATCTAGATATGCAGCATGTGCCATTGGCGCAGACATCCTCGCCCTCAACTTGGGGTTTTGCTTCCAGTAAAGTAGCAAGGGTGGGAAAGAACAGGTTGCACTGACCATTGTCCGTATATACCTGGAGCGTAAAGCTGTCAGCAAAACTCCTTTTCCTAACTGACGCCTCATTCATGAACTTACTAAAGTTGCGCGACTTCAGCTCCTCCGCGAGCGTCATTGTGACGCCTCCAGATCACTCTTCGGCTTCAAAGCAGTCAAGATCGACAAGTCGCCAATGGCTGGTATTGATGTTGTTGTTCGCTTTGCGGGAAGGAACACGATGAGGATGTTCGAAAGCGCTGTGTGGTGGTTGGGGAATGGCAATAATTGTAAGCTGAATGATGCTGACAGCGTCTATGACCTGGGCTAGGTTCTAGACAAATATATTAAAGTCGTTCTGAAGTTGCCTGATGTTTGGTCGTGGCTTCCGCTTACAGCAAAACGCTTGAGCTCCGCTAGCGCAGGGTCCAGGAGGTACAACGGCGCCCTTGAATACGTTCACGGCAACAACTTTCAAATTGTAGCCTGCGGTAATAACCAGCCATAATCATATACGTATTGCTGCTGGACATAGCTACAATCTTATTGCTGCCTGCCAGGCTTTGCTCCATCTCGAACGCCACTGCCACGTCACCCTGTGCGTAAAATGATGATTAGGGACTAGACAAGCAGCAAAAATTATTCAAAGGCAGTGCAGTCGCTTTGGTAGACTACTCAACAGCGCTTCCACTAAATTTACATGTCCTTGCCATGCCACTTGGTCGGCCAATACTCTATCCCCATATGCCACAGAAAGCTCTTTGAAAGAAGAAAGTTCGACAGCTCCCCACATCCCCGCCGAAGATTGTGCAACCAACGCCGTATCCTCAGTGATTCGCTAACCCCAATTGCGGCCGATTATGATGAAGCTTATGCAGGATAAACCAATTTGAAGACATCGTTGAAGACGTAGTAACTGCCTGCCTCCGGTAACAACTGGAAGACCTGACTATAACTCATCGGCTTTTGCTCCTCATCGACCTATAGAATATCCATTAGTTCTAACGCCCGTATCTGGTCCCTAATACACTCACGAGCATCGCGCCGGTAACCATGACTAATATCCCACCGCTTTCATTGGAAGGTTGAGCGTCCAGGGTCGCCACTTTGTGTGCAATCTTTTCGAACGGCAAAGTCTAGCCTTATATTAGCAAAGCAAATATAGCTTTGTATACATCAACTAACTGTCAGCTTCTCCAATATGTTGGTCACACCTTGTGAAGCCGACGATTCGAACGTAAGCATAGAGTGGTCGCGCTGTCCTCCCATCAGTGGGCTTGCACATATCGGAGCAGATTGATCTTGAGGCTTTGACGCACATAGAGTGCGGCCAATTGACTGCGGTTTTGATCGAATGTGTTGTAGTAGAACTCAACAAATTGTTCTGCTCAAAGCTCAGCTCATGTTGAAAGGTCGAGATCGTAGAGCGTCAAGGCTGTAATAGGAGCCAGTAACTTACGCGCGATGGCAGTGAAGTCTGCAGAAGTATTAGCAAAATGCTGAAAGCAGCTCTCCGCATAGCTACAGGTCTGCTGGGGTAATTTGTTGAGCGTTTGGCTGTATCAACATATACTAACCTCCCATGGCTGCGGGTTTGACCAGCTAAAAGTGTGCTTGTTGCTCTTGATCGGGCGGTGTTCACAGCGCAATTATGTCTGAGATTATTGATCGTGCCTAAAGAGATGCAAGGGGAGGAGCAGCGAAGTGTGCTCGGAGGAGTGAATCTGCCAAGAATTAGTGGCGACAGTTCCGCGCACTTAGCTCCTCTTTTCTATCAGCCCTCGCATGCTCATTGTTGGTGCCTCGCAACGTTGTTGCACGGAAGCGCTGCGAATGCTGCCAACGAAGCGACTGTACAAGCCCCGTAGCTAGATTATTTGAGGAGTTTCGTAAAGTGTAAGTTACTTCCGATTTTCGAGCAATTGCCATCTCTACTATGATGACCTTTACTTCTAAACGATAACTTCTGATTCCCATGAAGCAACAAAACCAATTTCAAGCTCAACAGTCTGAAAATCTTTACATCATCTTTGATCACTTCATACATATCATTGCTTCTCGAGAGGTTATGCTAACGGCAGCCATCAACAGCAAAACCCTTGCCGCACCATCCTTCGCTCTATCCAATGTTGAGCGTCAAAGCAAGAAGTCTATGCTTCGATGCGTGGTTTACCTTGTTGTATAGGTCTGCTAAGGCTGTGGGGAGGGATTTTCATGCGAAACAATCATGGTATACTCAAGTCACCTACTTCACTATGCACGCTATATTGGAATTGAAATCTTATCGATCCGAGGGCAATCTGGGAACTTGAGAGAAACGAACGAACCGAGTAGTCGACTCATCGTGTCCGTTCCTTGTTCTACCCGGCCTGGTTCGCGAGCAGCCCTTTTCAAAGAGCTGAAGAGAGAGGAAGGCAAGCTGCTACAAGAGCTCCTTTGCATATCATGTGGTCAAGCAAGTAGGCATTTCTTTTCCATGCATGTGCAAACTTCAATCAAATGTCGACAAGTGCCTCAGTCTCTATACAACTCAGGTCATTATTAACGTATTATTGTTTGATGGTGAGTAAAGAACATGATGATGGCGAAAATTAGTACAGTATCAATTCTCGGTGTCACCAATGCATCTATAGCAACACACGTTCTGATGCGGAATGAACCCCTGGCTATAGAAAGTTACATAGAAGCGTAAATCGACGCGTGAACTCGGTAGCGCTCTTCCTGAGTTTTCACCCTTACTACCCGGATACTCACCCACGTGTTTTCGAACTCGTCTCAGAAGTATTTTCTGACATTTGAAGCTACATAAACACCATGTATCTTCCCTCATCTCCCCTCTGACTTACCCACAAACGCCCGACCCACGATGCCCAAACGCCGCGTTCCTCAATCCCAACGTCCTAAACAGGCGCCACACGTCTCTCCACCTCCTCCCCCTTTCATTTGCGCCCCCGAATCCGTACAAACATTTCTCTCTAGTCTCTCCCCTAATTATATATATATTACCTCCCTCGATCATCATGATACAGCCTTCAAGCGCCGCATCTTCGCCGTCCCACTCCTCCTCAACATCCTCCTAATAACTGGTATCCTCTACCGCCTACAATTCGCCATTCCCACATACATTAATCTCGTCGCTGCAACTTTAGGGTATGAATCACCCCTTAAGATAGACGTATCAAATCTAGATACGAGGACCATATTAGGCCTGGGTGGAGAACGGGCGCTGATGTTCTTGGGGGATTTTCTACTGCTGAGGTTCGTGGGAATGTGGCCGTGGGGATTCTTTTTGGGATGGAGGGGGGAGGCCAGTCCGGTTG
>NAPT01000296.1:0-33516 GCA_002927785.1 Cladonia uncialis
GTGTTTATGGTTGCTGGTGGGGGAAGGGGGCGTTAGTCTGTGGTCTGTTTCTTGAAGGGAGGAGAGGGAGGAGGGGAAGGGCGGGGCGAAGTGGGTTTTTGCCGCTTACTCTCTTGATCAGCTGCGCTGCATACAGTGGAGATCTGTTGCTGGACAGTCTCTAGGAAGGATGTTGCACCACAGATGCAGGTGGTGTTGCTGAGGTCACAGCCAGTCTTTTGGATACCGGCTTCTGCTGCAGGAAGCTGGAGATGATGTATCAATATTGGGTGATTGGTGGGGATAGCAGTAATGCTTACTTACCGCGCAGCTAGGTATGCTTGACAGACTCTGCGCAGCAATGAATGGCACTGCCAGGATGATCGCAACTGCAAAGGAGTGATGCATGTTGATCGATTGATATGAATGAAACGAGCGACTTTTGAAATAGGGAAGGAAAACTGAAGAAGGTCTGCTAGCAGAGTCTGAGAAAATAAATACAGCCAAGTTTGTCTTGGGTATGCGTTGGGTAAGGAACGGAGGATGGCAGGGCGTATTTGTGAGGGTGGAAAGCATTCTTGATCAAAGGGGAGTGGAATGAGACGCTTGCAGTGACAAAGACCAAATTTAGACAACGCATGGCCGGTGAAGACCTTCGTGAGATGCATCCTCGTGGTCTTTGTGTGGTTTAATTGCTTCATCAAATCGATTTGCGATGGCTTGATGTGCGAATAGTAAGAAATCCTCGAAAATATCGTCCACTTCTATCGCTGGTGGGAATGAGCCGACTCAATGTGCCTCAAGCTTTGAAAGGCATCTTCCATAGATGTATCTTATTTCAGCTTTGAGAAATTGAGCAAGCCTTCAAGCGGTCACCATAGTGACGGACAAAGACTATGACTCTGAAGGCAGCAAAAGATGTTCAGCTGCTCGTACCTTTTCTCCTTCAGACGTCGTCAACAGCGGCCCACGTTCTGAACCTATTCAGAGCAGGGGACGGATTGTCTGCGTGTGAATTCGAATTCAACTTCAGAGGCGCGTCTTTTGCTTCCCAGGCAAAAATTCGACATACACGAGTGATCAACCTGTCGCTAAGCGATTACCTTAGCGAGGTAGCCGGTCCCTGACAAAGATCGGGTGTTGCTTTTCACGCGTGTTAGTGGAGGATGGTGTCAATACGAGCAATTCTGCTGTCATGGAATAGCCAAGGACTCCCGGCCACTGGCTTGACATGTGTGCCTCGGCCCTGCGTCCTGTGGCCATGACACTTCGCTTGGTCGAGACTAAGCTTTTGGGCGGGGTGCTTCTTTCAGCTGAGATCCACAGTGACGAAGCAAAAAAGTATTAAGTCCATTCATTGGTGTTTCGCCACAGAGAGGCAAATTTGCAGTCGCTGCCAAGGCAATATATTACAGCGCTCGCAACTCTGAGATGATAACGATACCAAAAGATAACATATCAGGACCGCTAATAGTTAAGATCTTACCCCGATTCAGATGAACGCGATCGAAAGAACCCATTGATAGTATGCCGAGACGGGTTCAATGTAACCGTACATGCCTTCGCGCCGACTCCGCTCTAGGTCCCCCCGACGGCAAAGGCAGCTTGTGATGAAATGGCCTGCGGCGTAGGCATTGATGGTGTTCTGACTGGTTGTGCTTCGGTGCAGGCCGGTGAGCCTGTGTGGTTGCTCGATAGACCATATGGCGCACCAAACGATGGTTCTTTGGGCTACGTTCGGCGCAAGGGTCGCTAGCCGAATGCTCGAGGATAACCGTTGCAATCACAGAACTTTCAGCTGATCCTATTACCATCTTAAATTTGCTCAATGCAGTCTGCATGTCGGAAATGGAAAAGGAGACTTCATGCCACTGTCAAGCTCGAACGCCTTTCCATCCCAATCAGGCAATCAGGCAGATCACTGGCACGGCAGATTCTCGTGTTCTAGCGGATCTCTAAAAGATCGCTTCCCTTTACACCCAAAGAGGTGAACGATCGCGTGTGCTTTGGTAGACCCAGGGTTCTCCCCCGCAAGCCAAAGCGTTGGACTACCCATGAAGAGGAATGTCGGCGCTTGTGTGACTCGTTCACAACCTGTCATTGTAGAGTTCGGCGTGACACCTTGGTTAGAGGACAAATGTCCATGAGTGGTCGAGCGAGGAAGCGGGAGAATGATCAGGATTTGATGTGCACCTGACCGTGGCCGCCGGTGCCACCATACCTGAAGCGGATGATTGAATGTACATCTCTCACGGCGGCCTGAACGTCTGCTCCTGTGATGTAGGAGTGCGCTGTCATCTGTATGATCAAAAGCGACGCGGCAATAGTCACAGTGTCCCTATGGTGTCATTATTGTTGTCATTATTGTTGCCGGGGAGAGAGTAAGAGGGAGTAGGAGGCGTCTTAGGGATTACGATTTGATTATGTACAGACAAAGTCATCATTTTCTTTGAAGGTAAAAGAAAAAAAAGTGGTCGTCAGCCTGCGGTGCAGCCCTGTTGATCTGATTGCTTACACGCTAGAGGCGGAGGGCAGAGAGCGAGGCAGAGCTGTTTCACCGCTAAAAGATTGTCAGTTTCGAGAGTCGTTGACGACGCCACGTGCGCAAAAAGGTTAAAAAGTTTTCATCTGACCGCCTCGAGAAAAGTTTTTTAAGGTTGCATTCGAGCACGGGACCGCCATCTGGCATACTCATATTTCAAATCGGCTGCTGATCACTGCCTGTATCTCTCGGCACGGAGGAGACTACTATGACCTAACGACTTTGTAGCTAAGGTAAGGTAGGTAAGGTACTCTATGAAGCGTATAGGGCGCCAAACAAGGCAATTCTGTCGATTATCACGGCATGGAAGCCACCTTCAATGCTCTCCACCTCATCTAGCAGGACTGCTAAGCGTCAAACAGCGGGTGCCATGTGAGCAAAGCCTAGTCGCGTCGCCATTCGGCAGTCTCGGGACTTCTTGTTTCGAAGGGGCTAAACGGTGAGGTCGATGCGCGGGAGATGTACCTGTAGATCAATGGAAACATCCCTAGGCTTGGGGAGCTTCCGCAGGGCCCCAGGGGTGAGAGGTGGCAGTGGAGCTCCGCTGCGGTGGACTTGAAAGTCGGGTAGCACAGTACACCTACTGGTGTAGACAGACATCCTTGCAGTGCGAAATTGTCCATGATGATTGATGATTGTGGCAGAGAAGCATCCTCTGGGGCCCGGTCAGGCCCCATGGAACCCCTGTCGGGGGCAAAGCTTCAACGCCCCGAAGGATCTTCGGGAGGGCGGCCATGGGTCGGATTGGAAGCCCCGAGAGGATTTAGGCCCAGCTAGGGCCCTGTAAGCGTGTCCCAAGCCGGTGGAACCTCTCGACCGAAGATGCTAGTCATGCTAGGTATTTCTAGTCAAAAATGTTACGGCTCTTACCCCTGGAAAGCCGTCCCAGACCTGCCCCCCTGCCCCCAGACCGAGAAAGGGATCTAGAAATGTACGAAGGAGCAGATGACCAGCTCCCAGGTCGCCTCGTCTAAAACACTCAGACATCTCCTATCATCCTATCACCCTATGAGCCATTCCACTTACGTACTCTGCATACCTATCTGTTGGCAAGGTCCCATTCGCCCTGTGAACATCAATTTGGCCAGTGCTTTGTCCTCCAAGCATGAAACCAGAACTGCTCCACATTGTTTTCCTCCGTAGGTCGCCCCTGCCGGCTAGCTTTCTCTCTTCATTCACCTCCCTATTCTATCCGCGAGATTTGGCTCACTGCTAAGACTCCATCTAAATCCCTTTTACCTAAGATACGGAACGAATGCTGTAAGGCATTGTAAATCCCTATAAAGCTACTTTGAGTTCACGCCTTCTCTAGCCGGGTGAAACCGTCTTTTTACTTTCTTTGTGTTGGATTGTAACAACGCTGCTTCCATGACGGTTACACCTGTGTTGTCAGCTCCGACCATGTCCATAACATAACACTTTTCCTTCGCTCACTGGGTGAGCGAGCGGTAGGTGATGCCAGGAGGGTTGCCTCAAGGGTTGGTGAGCACCAAGGAGGTCGTAAGTGGGGAAATTGAGAGAGTTGACCGCGTCGAGGCCGAGGACGTGCAAAAGCTGTGGAAAGGTACTTTTCTATCTTCAAGTGCAGATATAAATTCTAATCATGTTGCTGTTCAGTCTACCATTCCAAGAAAGCTGCCCTGGCAGACAATGTAGGCCATAGACTGGATAACTTCTTTTGGAGGATATGGAGCAGCGGGCGTATCCGGGATCGGATTACTGGGACTCAGGTTGCGACGCAATTCTCTGCTATCAATGAAGGAGGCGTAATCAGGACGACGCCCACACCTTCACCACGTTCCTCCACAAGTTTGGGCAGATATTATAGAGCAGCTCGCTCTCGTCCCCCCGCCCCTACCTCAGCCTCACAAGCTCCGACTTCGCCGACTGAGTCAGACTGCTCGCCTAATCCTAGGGAAGATGGGGCCAGATCAGTCACGCCTACACCACCCAGTCCACTCTCTGCTGGTTCAAAGGGGAGCTCAAGCTTGAAGGAGAATCGGGGGTCCAACCCCTCCATACGACCTCCACCTATACTAAAGAAATCAAGCTCTGGTTCTACTTCAGGCTCCGGCGGCAATTTCTCAAAATTAGCCACTGTCTCCCCGGCATCATCAAGCCACGCAAAATCCAGCTCAATTGTCGAGAATGAAGAAGCTGTTGTCCTCGATGACGAAGGCACTCCAACACGTTCCGATGTTGGCCCGTCTGGACGCACAGCTACTACTCGTAGGTCTGTGACTACCCGCTTCAACGAAGAAGTAGCAGTGTCAATACCCAAACCCTCGATATCAATGATCAGATCCGCCAAAGAGAAGACTGGGAGGTCGTCCTCAGGGGAAAGCAGCCAAAAGTCCTGGAGAAGGAACCCTGTTGTCGTGGCCAACACTGGAGCAAGTAAAACGAGGCCCTCGCTCGGGCGTCGGAAATCCTCACAAACTTCATCCCTTCCAGGTTCAAGAACCCCATCCTATTTGAATTTGGCCCGAAGCCCAAAAGCTCCAACATCAGGGTCGAAGCATACATCAAGGGAAGACCAAGAAGTACCAATAGAGAAAACATCACGAGCAGTGAGTCCGCACCCTTCAAAAGACAAGAAGTCATTACCGCTGGGCCCACCTTCGAGTGAAGAGTCCTCTGATGAATCGGATGAAGAGGGAGGAGCAAGTACTCGGGGTCCTTCTGGGCATCCCAAAGGTAGACGCGAATCCACAGAAGACGACGACGACGACGATGACGATGACAACGATGATGAAGACTCCGAAAAATCGGGCAACGAGAAGCCCGAGGCACTAAAACCTCTCGTCGACCCAAATTTCAGATCGAAGTTCATAGGAAAGACACGATCAGCCCAAGGCTCGTTTACCAACCTACCGTCCCTCCTGCGGAAATCTGCTGCCGCTGATCCTGCATCTGCGTCTTTCCAAGCCAAGGGTACGATGGATACATTATCTACTGGTAGGGGCAAGGGTAGGGAGGCATACACGAACGTTATTGCTCCACTAAAGGCAAGCCCAGGAGCAGCTGGTGACGATGACCCGCAGCCTCTACCACGAACGAAAAGCCAGCTCACACTGCTCTTAGAGAGGGAAAGGAATCGTTCAGCAAATCAAGAACAAATGGGCAGGAACCCAGGAGAATCCTAGTACTCCGGCACTCGATTGTGCACTTCTTTGCTTACTTTATATAGATGTTGCACGGTTCAACACCTGTACTATTACTGTACCACTACCATACATCTGTTTCCAGACGGTTGAGATTGCTTTGCAGCGTTCAAGCGAGCTGGCATTGCATTACAGGGCGTTTTCTACTTCTCTTCTCTGGCAGATACCTTTGTACAGGGTTTTAGATCGCTGATACCCTCTTGCTCGTAGTATTGCGTTCAAAATACCTGGTTACATCCACCATTCAATACCGCCGTCCTTTCTTGACTTGAACTGACCTTGAACCTTCAGTTAATACTCAACAGGTGAGCTCGCGATACTTTCCTTCGACCTCCCTTTGTTGGATGTCGGTGCGCTGTATTGATTGTCTTGACGATCAATACCCCTTTTGCCGCGGCAGTTTCCCTGCATGAACCATAAAAAATAATCCCCGGAACGATCAGAACCATGATGTCACAAACAGCTAGCAACCTACTGTGAGCGCGTCAGAAGTGAATCAAAGAAGAAGCGACTCTTTACCCACAACCGAGTCGCCACACACCTCAATTAATCTTGGCCTCCCGGGCCAACATTAATTCTACATTCTACATACTCTTCTCCCCCTCAATACCGGGACACCTTCGCCCCAAATGTGTCTAGCACAAGCAAGCCCATCACAATTGAGTGCCATTGGGTGCTCATTATTCACTAGTTTTCTGAGACCTTTTTCCTCTTGTCATAGTAGCTCACTTGAATGCTGAGCTGAACTGAGTGGATAGGTAGTTCTCGACCTTTGAATTGATCATAACACTACGATGTATCTTACAATTGAACAACATCTCGTACAGGCTCGACAACGTCAGCAACTACAGGATCATGACCCAAGACTGTTGTCTCGATCATCTTCTCAACCTCTTGGTTCTTGACAGTCCTGAGCTACGACGTGTTCGACTCTCTGCCTAAAGATCATCACCTCGACACATTTCTCTCTTTGACCGAGGTTGGCCGAAGAGAATGAGGCCAGTGTTCAGATGTCATCAGCTATCATAGAAGGTTTGCTGAAGCAGAGGGTCTCGATGGAGACGCTCCTGAGCATAGAAATAGTGCAATGGCTCACCGTATACGGCAATCCTGCACCACAACCCAATTACCTAGCCGGTAGCCAACCCGTCGAGTCCAGACATTGAAGGCCTACGACAGACAAGTCAATGTCCGCAGCGAAGCGCTACCTCTTCTGAATTTCTGGACGTTAGCACATGATCAGGAACTGAGTTGCTGGTGCTACAGCGCCAGCAATCTCGCAACACCACTCCTGAGCTTGCCAGTGGCCAACTTGTCGCGTTCAGACACTGAGCATCTGGCGGTAAACAAGTCAAAGTCGACGGTGGACTGCGACACGACCCCACTTTGTGGGCATCAGCATACAATCAAGAAGTGAGTCTCTGGTGCCACAATCCCAGATGGGATTGATAGTGGCCATGGTAGAGACTTGGCTTTTGGTCATCATAGCAGTAAGCTGCAGGATTTTTCTAGAGGATCAGGACGCCGCTCATGGTTTCATAGCCTCCAAACATATCATTGGCACATGTCTTTCAGCTTCAACACCCAACTATCGTACTGGACCCCTGTCCATTGGTTCTGGGCCCCGGATGTACGACCAAAAGATCCAGCATGATGCATCCCCGAGCTTGGACGACCCAGCTTTTCACCCTAGCTTCTGCTTCGACAGTTAATCTTCTCACCTCGGTATGAGAGGCAGTCATGTTGATAGGCAGGCTCTTCGCCCTGTTTTCTTGAGTACCTACCTTCATGGCCATCTTCTCCTTACTAGCTTTTCCTGAGATTCAGAACCACCATGAGCGAGCTCACAGCCTCTACTGCAACGCCATTTCATACGTCTTGAAGCTCCGAACGCTAGTCGTCAGTCGTTGCGTTCGGGTAAAATCCAACACTTCATACTCACCTTTGCCGACTCCTTGCACCGGCCGCACAACCACACCAGCGCTACTCTACACCGTGGTGGCTGCGACAACAGAAGTGTGTAACCCTCGAATTCAACCACAATACTGCTCTTTGTGGGAAGATGCACGGTTTCTGTAGCAATGTAGTTACCCTGCGGAACCAATTTGTGCTGAGCTCATGAGGAGAACATCAAACGCTTCTTCACTATCAAAATTGCGACTATAGACTTATCCTATGGTCTCAATATATGCCCAGCCATATGATCTACTCGAAAGCCACTTGGAATGCTCTGGGTACTCCACCAACAAAGTCAGCTTGCCGCAGACCTCAATGGCATGCGGGCCAGCGCGCACGGCAGGCATTGATACAGAGAATCAACGAGCATCAAAGAGTTCCACCACAGCTAGTGAATGCATTGGGCTCATTAACCTCACAAGTATCATAGGATCATACAGTGTTGCAAGGCCATATGAGTCATCATATGAGCACCCACACGATCTCCAAGGCAAGCATGAATGCCCTGCTGGATGCCCTACGAGATCTCCGAACGTGTCAGTGTCGCTCTGTGGATTCGCAATTGGTTTCTACTGGGTGATTCACCGAGGAAGCGAATATTTTTGATACAAGCGCTGATGCCGTGCTAAGGATCAAGGAATAGCGTCGAATTTGTTCGCTTCGCTCTTTTCGACATGCGCCCCCCAAGTCGATTCGTACTTTGATAATCTCGCCAGCAACGACCGCGTCTTCAAGTGGCAAGGAATAACACTATGAAGATCATTCGTTGAGCGTCTCAATGCGAGACTTTCAACTGCTACTGTGGCAATGCGTCACATGGAAACCTTTATCTTCATTGGTCCGTTGTCTGTAGTAATGCGCCAGATGAAGAACTACCTACTTCTCGCCGGAGTCCCTCCATTGTGTGGCAATGCGCCACATATGAACAGTACTCCTGATTCCTGATCCGTCGTGTGGCAATGAGTCATACAGCAAGCCCAATTTGCGCCTGATCAGTCTAAGTCTACAGGGTGGCAAAGCGTCATATCCCCAGCAAACAAGACATTTCCGATCCTTGGATAGCAATCCGCTACTCGCATATGGAATCTGAATCACGATGAAGTCCAACCATGTGACAATGCGTCACAAGCAAAGACGCATCTCTCCCAACCTATTGTGTGGCAATGCGTCATACAATAAAATCAACCCACCTCTTCACGAAAAATGTCGATTGTGACAATGCGTCATATAAGGGAGTTCCTCTTTCCAGATCCGCTGTGTGGCAATGCATCTTACGGCAGATCTTACTGGCGGTCTCATGAGCCCAGTCCGTCGTATGACAATACGTTGTACTTAAGAAGATCACGCCGTGTCTGAAGGCATTTATCATCCCACGTTGTCGCAATGTGCCACTCCGGGGGAATGATCGATTGAGGATCATAATCCATGTGTAGCAATGCGCCACACCGAATGATTAATCTGAGTCTCAATGCAAGGCCTTAACTCCATCGTAATGGGGCACATTCAAAAATGTACTTACCTTGGTCTACTTGGTGCGAATGCGTCATACGATGGGTCCATCCTGTACCTCCATGGAAAACATTCCATTGCGTATGACAATGCGTCGTACGGAATTTAAGATTCGCCGAAGTGGGTTAATGCATCTTATGCAAAGACCCAAGTAAAGCGATTCACAGTCATCGCTCAGAGGGACCTATACCGATCAGCAATTATAGCTTCTACGCCTCCACTTTGAATCAGCACCGGCTTCTACTGACATCTCTGCAAGTTCTCGCCATCTACCGCACAGCTTTTCACATCTCTCTCCTCAACAACCGACCTTATCTACCACCATGTATCCACAATTGAAATCTTCAAAGCAGCTAAAACAAATCTACGACTATCTTACTTCTACGACACGCTTATAGATTTGTTTTACGGTTTGGAGAAACGGCGCGGTAGGATCCGCCAGTGAGTAAGGAACTTGGAGAGTACATAGATACGAGGACCAGAAAGCTGGGGATGTAGGCAGAACCAACAGGAAGAGCAGGTCATAGTGTGGAGATATCATAGGAGGAAGGGAATGGAGTCGAAGGACAGGGGGATAGTGGAACAAGGACTTAGATGCCTTCAGAGCAAGTGTCTGCTATGATCAAGTCTTCGGACTAGCAGACCCAGTTGAAAGAAATTCGATGAATTGCATAAATCTTCTCAAAAACAACTGGTTTAAATACTATTGATCTGCCGATTTACCGCTTACTATCCCTTTCCATCAACAGCTATCAACCTTTCACACATCACCCCATCCACATCACTTTGATAAGATGAATTGAGAACAGATAAACACCATTCAGGATCATCAGCCCGTACACAGATAAGAATACCGAACGCACTCAAGAACGACGCACCAATAATGGCAAACCCGTAAACCTTCTAAAAACTCGAAAAGCATACCTTTCAAGAGCAATCCCTCCAATACCACGGTCACATACAACCGCACCCAGAAACAGTTATCCGTGGCAATGCAAGTTGGAAAGCTCCAGCTCGTCATTCCTTGTTGAACGTCATCAGTAGAAGTACATACTGAAGTACGCTCTGCTTCTGTTCTCCTGTGAGATGCTTGGCAGCATCGGAAGGATTAGTGGTGAGTACCTACCTAGGCTCGTTTGATTGTGGTTAAGAAATGCTTCATGGAGGAGGTTCAGTCAGCATGTGAAAAATATCGTTGCAGTATCCGCTAACTTACCCAGGAGCCTCTTCGCCTCTTCAACATGTGCAGATGCTCTCACCCAAAGTAGTTCAGTAGTATCGACACCAACTTCAGAGCTTAAGATTGTATTCAAAGTATCGTGCTGTTCTTTAAGCTTGTATAGAAGAACTTTAGGAAAGGCCATCTGGACCTTCTGACTGAGTGTCGACATGAGAGGTGGTGGTCTTGATCAGGGTGGGTAAAGGGAAAGGGGAAGTGAGGAAAGGTGTGGGGAGGTGAGTGTTTATGCGTGGATCTGGATGATGTGAAGATCTGGCTCTAATTACGAGCTCGAAATGAATATTTCATGAGACAAAGGACGCTGAAAAGTGGAATGTTGAGTTGTTAGAGGAAGAAATAATGGCATTCGTCCAACGGGGTAACACGAGGACAATTGTCTACCCGTTCAGCCAGGAGACCTCTCAATCGCGAACCTTATGAGTGCTGTTTGACGTACTTGACATTGAGGGGTGGTACACCTGTAGATGCTGGTGGACACCTTTGGGGCGCATGGGTCCCAGGTGTTGGCGTGGTGCGAGGATGAAAATGCATTTATTCAATTGTGGACTGCAAGGGTTATATATGTTGGGCCAGGTGGCTGCGTCAGGGCGCGAATCCACACAGGTGTAGGCCAGGTGGCAAGCAGGTTATCCCAGCCCTTAAGACATTTGCAATGCACTGTTGGAGCTCGTGTCAGAATTTCGTACGGTCACCGTCCTGCAGATTCCTTACCGTTGTGAAGAGAGTAGCCGTCACAAGACCTAACGTATGTGAATCCACGGTTCTAGGATTCTCGATTCGTAGTAGTACTCAATGGCTCGATAACATTCCTGCCACTAGTAGGAGATTTTAACACAACATACCAAAGCTGGCAATCCGAAGAGATCTCATAACTTCATATATAGAGCTACAACGTAAAATTGAACGTTGGGGCCGGGTTTTCGCGTTACAACGATCCCCGTCTCTGATCCAGATTATGTAGAAACAATCTTCTCACCAAAGTGCTTTGCACCCTGCTTCTCCTTGCCCTCTAGGTCTTTCAGACACGGTGCAAAGAACAACTCGCCCGTTAGCGCCTTTCGGAGCGTTCCGGAGGCCACAATGATCCAGAGCATTGTTACCGCAACTGAAAAGATCTGGGACCTGAATGTCAGTAGAAGTTATGACAATAAAAAGGGCCATTGAAGACTGGGAGACGGAAAAAGACTTACTGTACCCAAGACGTCGAAGAACTTCGATGGCATTTCCTTGCCAATCTGGACTGTAGAGACAGCAAAAACGCCAATGGGAAATGTGAACCCCCACCATCCAATATTAAAGGGGAACTTGCTGCGGCTGATACTTGCAAGTGCGAAGAAGAACCAGACGAGAGCGAAACCCCACATTATCAGTGCTATCAGGAACCCCACAACATAGAGGATATCCCCTGCACTAGTCGTCCTTGCACTAAGAGTGCTTGTTACAGGAAAGATCTTCATGGCTACCACACCCAGCTCCATGATAGCAAAGCCGCCCTGACCCAAGGGGCCTAGCGGTAGGAAAACTGAGACGATCATTTCACGTGGGGGTAGCTTGTGAACTGTAAGCCGTTGGAAATATATGACCAATATGGCCATGGCGAGTGGTACACCAGTACCCCATAGAACATAGGATACCATGAGTGTCCATAACGCGTGATGAGGGTTTGGAAGTACGTCGGCGATAATGGCACCAGAAGCGGCGGCTACGATCGTGGACACCACGGGAAGGAGCCAGGCGGCAGTCATGCTCTTGAGCTCAGTATGGTGAACAGACATACTGCAATAATAATTAGTCATTGTTGGCTCGCCAAGAGGCGCTGGGGCACTTGAAGACGCACATTACGAAGGGAAGGTAGAAGCACGTTGCAACTGAGATGGCGGCATCGATCCACCACAAAGCCCATGCCTGTAGATGATTTTCGTAAATAGCCAATTGGATGGAACCTCGGTTCGCAGGGCAATTCAAGGCTTACCAGGGTAACAGTACCGGGTCCCCACGCCGGCACGCACACAAAAACCACCATATTGATGATCGTAGCAAGACCCATGGGGAAAGCTCCCAGAAAGAGTGATTGGGAAGGATGGTGTATCATTACCACCCAGATCTCTGGGTAAAGCATATAACGCAGCAGAGAAATGGATAAGAAGAATATGAAAAGCGCTACATTCAAAGCGAAGATGACGACGGATATCCAGTAAAGCCATGCACCGTTGTATGGCAGGTGGTGGAGAAGAATGGAGACTATTCCGGTGCCCATATTGATGGAGAACCATCTAACGAATACGTTAGCGAGCTGAATTTGTCAGAAGGAGTCTCGGGGAAGGGCAAACTGCAGGCTTAGGGTTTGATAGATGCAAGTACAGTAACAAGAAATTTTCAAAGAGTCGTACAGTGCTTACGATGTCGTGAAATTCCTAATCAGCTTTCTGAATCCCTGATTGTCTTTAGCCTTCCTCAGTAACAACTCTTGCTCCTGGAACTCTTCCTCTGAGGACTCCAATCTAGAGCCATCACGAGGTGATGGCTGCTGTTCTGGTTTGGTCATAACATCCTGGGAGGAAGAAACTGCTGTTGCGCCAGGCTTCGTGCATTTAGTTATAATGTCGGACGTACAACCTGTGTGGGCTCCTGAGGGATCCATATCCCCCAAGTTCCCTCAGAAATTTGTGTCGTAGTTTCAATCAACGATAGAATATATATATATATATACGGTTGTTCCGTGAACTATAGATGGACCACTTTCAGGAATGAGTTGCTAGAATATCACTTGCTCCGTTCTGTATATCTTGGATTAGATAGGCGAGTGACAGGGTAATGCTGATCTCCACGAGAGAGGCGCACACACAGAGAATAAAGACTCATTCGTATCTATGTCTTTAATCCCGCGTTAGTCAGAGCTACCGTTTGTGGAAGATAATATTTAGGAGTCAGCCATATCCGTAGCTCGCGGGTATAAATTCAATGGGACTCCCCCGCAATTTAAGCGAGCAGATGCCCCTACGAAAGAATGACTTCGGCAAGTTCTCACATCAACAGATATACAATAAGCGTGTGTGATAATGAACTTCCGCGTATTAACTACTTGTATGTTATATTCTCGACAACATTGCCACAGAATGTGGGCTTTTTAAGTCAACAAATAGGGTAACGTGATGTTGCAGTGGCATTCCAGTTTACGTTGGAACCCGCGGGCGTAGCTCCGTCAGACTGCCTTAGGTAGGTACCTTAGGTAGTCCGGGTGTAGCCGACTCAGTAGTACCTTAGTAGCCTAAGAAGGAAGGGACCAGCGTGCGTGCGTACTTTTCAGTCTTCGCATTGACATTAAGGTATTCTGTAGCATGGTGGGTCAGTCATTGGCCCCTTTGCACCCAAGTCATGGGCTCATTTCCAGCTTTGCTCTCTTGGCTTACGATCTCATTTTTGTCAGTTATTAGGTGGGTAGAGCCAGCGCCACATGCATTAAGCCTCCTCAGTCGAAGATGCTGAATATGCGTAATATCCAACTGCAGTAATGCTATGGTAGCCCCTGTAGCCGAGTCCCAACATCAGAGAATATCTGGAAAAACGCCAATCGAATAAGATTCAAAGATCAAGGCGACGAAATCTTTTCCACCTCCTGGATATCAGCAACCTTATCAATCCCCACCCCTTTCTCCTGCATGTCCCTAACCGCATCAATCCTTGCATCCAATCTCGAATCCCCGGGCTTCGTATGCCACGGCCTCGGTCCCCCGGGCTTGAACAACAACTCGATTTCCTCAATCGACTTACCCGCCGTCTCAGGATACGTCAAATACGCTTGAATCGCAGCACCGAAGCACAATGTTCCGAAAATAATAAAGGTCTTCCAGCTAATGTTTCCGAAGGCGGGGGGAACGAAAAGGCCAAGGGCGAAATTAAACAGCCAGTTCGCTACGGATGCGAGAGCCATTCCTGTTGCGCGGGTTTCCAGGGACCAGACTTCTGCGGCGTAAACCCAAGCCACCGGGGCAAGGGAGAGGGCGTAGATGATTATGAGGAGGTATGCGAATGCAATAACGGTGTGTGCGGGCCCGCCGGTCACTTGTACAATGACGTTGAGATTCCCTTGAACACCGCCAGGGACATAGGTGCCGTAGGATCCTAAGACTCCACCAACGACGAACTGGCAGATGCCCATTCCCAGCGCGCCGTAGATGAGAAGGGGCCTGCGGCCGGTCCTATCAATGAAGAAGAAGACGGCTCCAGTGAAGACGATGAAGAGCGCGTATTGCACGCCGGAGGAAACAAGATTGACGTTTCCTGTTAGTCCGGCCATTTCGAATACGTACACTACGTAGTACGTCATAACCTATTGAATGGATGAGATGTAAATTCAACTATCTGCCGGATGTAGGAACATACATTCGCACCTGACAACTGTTGCCATGCCTGCACTGAAGTGCCTGCAAAAGTGCGTCGCCACATGCCATTTTTGATAAATTTGCGCCAGCCTTGGAATGCTTCGCGCTCGGCTTGGAGGACGGTGGTGATTTCTTCCCACTCGGCTACGACCAAAGGATCGTTGATGTCCCCGTGGGCTTGGATGCGGGCAAGGACTTCCACCGCTTATTTAGTTCTGCCGACTTTAGCAAGCCAGCGTGGGGACCGAGGGAGGAAAGGGATCCCGAGCATGAGGCACACAGCAGGGACGAATTGGATGCCCCAAGCTGTGCGGAAGGAGGCGGGGCCGGCGATGAAGGAGCAGCCGTAGCCGACGAAGAACATGATGAAGATGCCCCATTCGATGGCAAGTTGCTGGATCACGATGATGGAACCGCGTTTTTCTTTTTTGGCGATCTCGGCGAGGTACACCGACCCTGGGAGGAGGTGATTCCTACGCAGACGCCGTTGATACGACGACCGCCTATCAGCATACCGTAGCCATCGCAGGCGACTTGGATGGCTGTGCCGGTGAGCCAGAAGAGACACGCTATGAAGATGGAGTCGCGGCGGCCGATTTTGTCGGAGAGAGGACCAGCGAAGAGGGCGCCTACCACTGAACCTGCGGCTAGGGCGGAGCCAATGGCGCCTTGGACGACGCCATGAGGGTTATTAAAGTACGAGATGTATTGTTTCGTTCCGATTATGGCGCTCATGGATGAGATGTCGAAACCAAAACTGGTTTTTGGGTTAGGTTCTTATTCTCATATGCGAAAGCCTAGATATACGTACAGCATGCCACCAATAGTTGCAATGACGGCCAGGAAGTAGGTATTGTATATCTTGGGCATTGTCAAACCCATGTTGGCGGTTGTGGTAAAGAAATACCAGAAGGCCAAATATATGGAACTACTGGAAAGCGAGAGCCCTGCGCTTTAAGATAGCGAACATTGATGAAGTGTGAAAATAGAGATGCCGTTCTTTTGCTATAAAATATTCATCACATAAGTTGAACAGCGGCGTGTCAACCCCACAGGGAATGTCATTATAGCCGAACCCCACGGTCAATCGTACCCCGCGCAAGAGAATTGTCGATCTTGAATGACATGGCAATTTTGCCGGCTGATCGTCCGGTTAAAATAAAGCATCAACAACGAGCATGAGGTACTTGATCACTTGCTTGGATTCGCCGGCTGGATACCCGCAATCATCTATGACTGGTAGTGTGTGCTGCGGCTTGACAAGGGTTACTGTTAGACGGGGATGTACTCAACTTCGCTTAGGCTATTTTGCCTGACGCACGGAGATTGTGGGAATTTCAATAGGCAGATCTATCGGCGGTTCAGGATGTGAACATGGCTACTGCATCCAGGCGTAGGTTAAACGAGAGACCTTTTGAAACGTGAAGGCCACAATGGCATATTACCTTGGCAGTTGATAACGTAGCGTAGAGGACCTTTCTATTGAGTGCAGGTCGCGAAGGGTACATGGTTCTTCAAGGTAGCAACACTTGCTACTCGAATAGATGTTGGTGTCTCGCTCTAATTAGTAATTCAAAATGGCAAGACAACGTGTAAGATTGCAACAAGAGCCAAAGCTTGGGATATTGCCATGCACGCTTGAGCCTGTAATAGGGGCAGATCGAGGCCTATGTAATTGGCTGCCCCTGTGGCGCTCGCACCAACAGCTTCGCAGTTCTAAAGACACACGCATAGGAAATTATGGTGGCTTCGCAAAGAGGCCACGTTTTTTTGCTCTTCAGGGCGTGTTCTAATGTTGCTGCCTTGTGAGAGGGTGCATTAGCAAGCTTGCAAAATTAGAGCAACGCCTTTCGTGGAACCCTAGTTGAAGAATCTGATATTCGTAATATTTCCGAATGGCAGGGCTACAAAAGTCTTCTTTCTGAGACTCATAGCAGCCAAGGACGTCCTGTATGTGACGGGTATCTGCCCACTAGACTCTGTAGTCGCCAGCTAGTCAGCCGTGTCCTGCGTTCGGTCTGATCTTTCATACTGAGGCTTGGAGGAAAAGCCCCAGGTCCAGGAAAGGACGATCAGTGTGTATGCTCGGCATACCTGTCACCGGCGCTTCTTCACTGCATCAGTCTTCCTGGCTGCATCGGCTCCCGAACGAAATCGGCTATCGGTATTTGCGTCCCACAGATCTGTTGACATAATGGCTTGGCTCTCTTCACAAGGATCAGCTGTATGCTTCAAAGACCCTCGACGTAATGATCCTCTTCAACCTTCCTCGGTGATATCTACTGTTTCATCACCGCTTGAATCTAGATTTTCCATGATCCTGTTCCTTAATTTACCGCGCTCATCACTCGCACTACCAGACCCAGTGCTGATACTGAAAGTCCTTCTCCTGCCATTGGGCCTTTCTTTTAGACTAGGAGCCAGAGGCCTTCCCCTTCCTCGTGCTCGTCCGCCGAAGAATGGGACTTCATAGGCTATAGCGCGCACAATGTATAAAATTATGTCGTAGACGAGGAGGACGGCCCAGGGTCCGATTGTCATAATACCAAGCAGGAGCTGTAGAGCAAATCGTGTTAGCTTGAATTAGTCAGAGAAGATAGAAGGCTTACAAAAAAACGGACGATCCAGGTTTCGAGAGTATTTAAGTGCGACGGGAGAATTGAGAACCAGGTCATGGTTGGCAGACGTAGAATTATATGGACTGCAGTAGATGAGTGAGGCGTTCCTAGCTTGGATTCTGTCGCATGGTTTAGGTTGACATTGCATTTAGGAGTATGGTAAGGTGCCCCACAAGAAGCAAGCCGGGAAAGCGGCACTGCAGCATCAATTGCTATGAGTAGAGGATTCGGAGAGCACGATCACATCTCTTGTCGGTCGAATAGGTCTGGGAAACGAGTTTGGTAGCGCGTAAATCGTGTGTTGTCCGCTAGGAGCAGCCTTCCGTTCATGGAAGGGTTCACCCTTTGCTGTATAAACCCTATGACGGTATGGCCGGTAGCGCCGAAGCCTAGAAGCACCCCAAAGAGCGGTGGTTTGATCCCTAAACCGGCAGATCCCGGGGATGGGTTGTGTTGTCTAGGGACCGACTTCGGGGTGTCTCTAGGGCTTCGCTTTCTCTAGGCTTCGACCCTATCGGCTACACAGTTACTGTAAGGTAGAAAGGTGAACGCTTCCAGAGCTGACGCTTCAGCTCCATGCCAAGACGATAGAAATCTGCCCTAACTTCGCCCTCTACCGGGTCTACCTTTGGGGGAGCGCTGTTTTATTGGAATTGGCTGGAAGAACGAACACCTCAAAGAGACGATAGCTATTCCGCTCCAATGTTTCCTGCGATTCTGATTACCAGCAATGCACATAAACTCATATATTACCGCCTGATTAATACACAGGATGCTTAACGGCCCACTTGTTATCGTGGTGACCATATTGCGCTAGGACTCTCTGCCCGTTCACATATTCTCGCCGCGGATACGGCCTGTCCGCCGATGATGTCGGTGCAACCCATCCCACAGCGCCTTTATTGTCATGGTGACCATATTGCGCTAGGATTTTCTCCGTCTTCTCCTTTCGACTGTGAGGCACCGTCGCCGTCTGCGTTTTCGTTACATCGTTTTTCGTTGTGAGCTGTATCGGGACTGTCTGCGGTGGCGAAACCTGTGCTTCCTTTGCTGCTTCTCCGTTTCTGACAGTCATAATATCGGGACTCTCTTTGCGAGCTTTTCTATGTTCGCGCCACGATCGGGTAAATGGAATCAGTGGCAGCCGTCTTTTCTTTTTGGCAGTCATAGCGGAGGTCTCTTTCATTTCAGCTTTGTCCCAATCAAGGGAGGTTCATCAATCGCTGAGGTAGTCACTATGAATGTGAAGGTGAACTCAATTCGAATTGGAAGATGGTATCTAAGACTTACAAATATTCCCAGGCCTACAACGTCCAGGGGTTTCGGGAGGCCTCCAGCCACCCAGTAGAATGTACTAAAGACCCAGGGGCTCAGTAGCAGTACGAGCAGCAATTAGCGTAGGCTTTTCGCATGCGTATAGCTGTCTAGTAATTGCATGTCATTCAGAGCAGTCCTGCGTCTAGCAGACCAATCGACGAAAGGGCCCTAGAATATTTACGGCTAGTAAGGATTCTATCTAAGTGCCAGGCGACCAGACCCGCTCTAGATTACAGATACCTCCCTCTCGCTCCGCCACCATTCCCTGCATTGTTTCTTTACCCTTGCTACTGAAATATTTGTTTAGACTACCGGAGCCTTGGTCCATTGAGGCGTAACGTTACTATAGCAGGGTGTTAGCGCAATGTACAGGTTGGTCGTGGACATTAGCTGACATCAAGTATAACGAGCAAAGAACGAAAATAGAAGCACCTGTAATCCGTGCGCTCAGCTTCTATACCTAGTGGAGATCAATTCGATTGTTAGGCGACTTCCTCGCGGCACTATCTTCCAGTTTTTACTCGCAAGCCCTGACAATGTCTCTGCAACGAATCTCAAGCCTTTGCAATTTTTTCAGAAATCTAAAAGAACCACGCCGACCTTATTTATCTCCAGACTATCCTAGAGGAGTAGTCTTTACGAAAAGAAATGCTTGTTCCAGAAGTTCGGCTGTTACTACTTGCCCAAATTTTCCAATTTGCTTGCAGCTGGTCGCTTCCCGCGTGGTTGCGTCCACGGGACTCGACATCAGGCTGTATGAATCCTAATTCGCAGCCGCAGTGGACGGTCAGCTGTATTCCCAAATACTGTGTATATCATTCATCAGGGCTGACGTGTTGTTGCAAAGCCAAACAGCGATTGCCCATCATCGCTTACGAGTCCATCTAGCTGCGTAAGCAGCTCCGCCTACAAAAAGAATTGTGTAGCTTATTGCGAGCAATATCTATATTGGTTCCTTGGTCATGAAGTCACTTTTTCGGACGCCGCTTGTGGGCCAAACACGACGTGCACATTTGCAGGCCAGAAGAGCTTGTCTATTGAAAATAGCTACTCCTTCAGTGGGGACTTTACAGCAAAAGTACCGGTACAGGAGCTAGAGGTAGCATTCAACCTAGGAGCTACCTACACTTACTCCAGGACAAGCACAACTTCTCAGACCTTGACTTTTACCCGGCCTAATGAGACTTTCGGTGATTGCGGCTACTGGACGTTCTTACCGTACTACGTGACGTAAGTGGCTACTGGCCTCAAGTCGAGCGTAGTGTTAACGGATTCAAAGGTCTTGTGGGTTCTACATTACTGCAGATAACGCAGATAAGCGTATACCCCAGGATGAACAATGCGGTGGTCTCTACTGTGAGACAACGCCTTTTACGTGTAGTAGTGATTACGACATTACCTTTGGGTGTACCAACACCACCTATTTAGACAGCAACGGTGATGCTCAGGGCATCACTATATTTGTCGCTACCGATTGTGATACTAACGAACGTTTATCAGATGACGAACAGGACCCCAGATATAAGACATTTGACATGGACTACGATGTACTTGGCACGTTAAATGGCGAACTTATCAATGCTACTACACACGTCGGCGACGACGGCGGTCCCTCTTATACTCGCCAACCAAACCCGGCTGTTCTACCCACATGTCTACGTGGATGCCTCTGTGGTTATTCAACCTTAGGGGTATTCGTGGCGGACACTAGTGTATACAGCTATTGTGAGTGCTATTCCACGCTTGCAAACATATTCTTCTACCTAGCATTAACACAAGCGGCCTCGGCAATTTACACCACGCCAACTAATCTTTCATTGTTGGACCACTACGAGATTGACTATCACGATTTCAATGCGAGCCTCCTTGATTTGATAGTTCCCTTCGGAACACCAAGTTGGGTAAATATCTCCGAAGGTAGCAATCTTACTATTCAGAAAGGGGTTGAGTGCTTTGGAGATTACCAGACGATATCGGATAGGATATCGAAAGCCCCGGTGTCTTAATCTTACATCGAGAAGCCTTTTCTGGCACAAGCAACATGGGCCAGGCTTGATTTGCTAGATTCCAATTAAAGAAAGTAAATCAAACCGTGTCGCCCAAATTGATGAAGTATATTAGCCCCTTTATCCCTTTATATCAGTCCATCTCATCAATCTCCACCCACTCTATCCCATCGCATTCTTCGTCTACAACAAACCCCATTCTTTTCACCAAAGACTTCTAGTTACGACACCCCTCATGAGGATCCTGACGAGTGCAAAGAAAAGCTCGCAAAGTCGCTGCGCTCGCGTCTCGCCCAATGCTAACCCGTGATACATCGCCTACCTAATCACCATATCATCTTCAATACCCTAAAAGCATTGACACTGGCATTTGACTCAGCCGCTAAGCAAATGTACACTTTTCTATAGTGATCGGGCTGTCAATATCAGTATCCCTTCATGGAAGCAGACGCACTTTGGCGTTGATTGGATCGTCAATATTAGGCCATGATGAATTAGTCACCAAGGATGTACGACTCTAATCCTAGGTAGGCAACAAGTGCGTGCTCTTTTCAAGGGCAAACCCTATATACCCGGAATAGCTATTTCAGCTGATGATTTAGGAGGCGTGCGCTTATACCAGAGCGAATTACTACTATAGAACCCTTTACTCCTTTTGAACGAGATGTGATCTTTAGATCCATTTATCAATGAACGCATCTTCGTCTTTGCGGTATCTGCCACTTTGGAGATTGCTATATCAGCGCTAATTTGTCGAAGATTACTCACATTGATATTGCATACCAACTCAACCCGCGCTATATATCTAGTAATGATGATTGCTTCTGAGACAGTTCCCTCATCAACGTCCTATCCATGCGGTATGCATGGCTTGCAGCCAAACCAGAATGATATTATTGTCGCCTCGGCTAATATCTATATCGAGAATGATATGCTGAGAATATCTTACGTGGAGATTAGCTCTACTAAGCAAGAGCTAGGACGCGGCACTTTCTTTAAGAGTAACAGCTGAAGACTTCACTATGATGTTACAGAAATTGCATGTGATAATAAGAATGTATTCGTAAACCCCTAAGAATAAGCTAATCTCGAAAGATGGAATGTCCTGGAAGCCTTATTATATATCCTAACATCGTAGAATGATAGAAAAGACGCCAATTGAAAGGTTTCAGATCGTAAGTGATTCCGACAGCCAACTTCACATCACCCAAACATTGTTTTATGCTTCTATTTCTGGACCCAAGACTCCATAGCTGGTCGAAAAGGAGAATCGCTTGGGCAGAATGCAAATCGTTCGACCTTGTGGGCAGCATCGCCATACTCATTGACCAAGGCATAACAAGCGTGCCCGGAAGGATCGTTGGTCCAGGCTACGAGTCTATCCCAGCCTCTGCACTGTTGGACTGGACCCTGACCTGTCTGACAATCTCGTCCGAGGTACGTGGCCGGGAGAGTGCCTTCTGCCATGCATATAGCGCGAAGTCTTAGCGCATGTAGGTAATGAACAATGTGAGAATGAGAGACGCTTTGAGACTTCCCGTGATGGTATTAGTTGATTGACTTGTACATCGATTTTCAAGTTAAGTAAATTAGCAGCTGGAAGCAGAAGGGGATTGCATGTCAGACATACCAAGCAGTGCAAATTGTGGAGTCCTTGTATGTAATAAAGACCTCTCCTCTTGTTCCATGGAAATATTCGTGCTCGGAGTAAACCTCTCGAGGTGGCCGAGTCGTCGTCGAGAGCAACGGCACCAGAACCAGCACTGATACTGTCCTAAAGTCCGTTGGCGAGAGTTTCGTTCTCCCTGAACAGTCTGAAGCTCGTTGGTCAGCCCCGCTAGGATATCAATAAGCCAAAGTTTTTCGAGGCTGCTCAAGACCGGATTTTGAATTTTGTGCTGTTACCTGTCTTTGCTGGACGACTTGGATATATATCATGACATTCAGGCAGACCGACACAGGTGGTACTAGGACGGCCATATATGCGTACCTGCCTTGCAGGAAGGAATGTTGATGTGAAAACCTTGGAAGAAAAGGGTCTTCATCGTCCTAGCTGTATTCTCACTATCCGGCAAGCGTTGATACTCAGTCTGTTGCTTCGCCATTTGGTCAGTACGCGAAAAATTTCTGTAAGAGGTCAAAAGCAAGCAGTGTCAAAGAATTTGATACTCCAATCTTAGGTGGGAAGGCCTGACCTCCAGCGAAATCTTCTACAACACTACCTGGGTGGCCAGCCTTGGAAAGCAACGACGTCATAACGATTTCCACAGCTATGCCGATACTGCTCTGTTGATTCGCATATCATGCAAGGATATGGGGACGCGAGTAGTCATCACTATGACGAGAACGGATGTAACGTCGTTTTCCGCCACGAGTGTACATTCAGATCGATGAAGACACACAGACCAATGCAAGAGAACACATGCAGCAAGCCAAGTACGCAAGCCCTCGCAAATGATGCTTGAGAAGCTTGCTCCACAATTGGAGCCGTGCCGCCCATACATCAAGCTCAAAGGGTGTATGATAGAGCAATGGGCCACGAAAAGGCCCAAGAAACGCGCGATGACGCCACGTTGGTCTGAATAGTCTAGTCCTCGTATGAGCAACCACCAAATACAGCAGTGAAAAAAGTTCAGATGGAGTCTTCGCATCGCACAGCTTACGTTAACCTTATTCAGGAGTGTGGGCAATCATCAATTTCTACCTGTCCCATGCAGCAGACGTACGGTGCTGCAATTGATTTCGGTATCTTCTTGGCACTAAACCCTGAGCTGATATATCTTCGTGATTCTCTTCTACTTGTGAAGCAACTTGCAAGTCAATCTGCCAGAAGATCAAGAATCAAGCGACCTTCGAGTGACGACTGATAAGAAAGATTTCGATGTCGAGATTCAACCATTGTATGACAAGGATCAAGACGAACTGCCTGGGACAGGCAAAAAGCAGGTCCTGAAGATATTGATGCCCGAAGGTCGATGCTGTGAGGATACGCTGCTCAGGCTTTCGTAGCGCAACTTCGGGTTCATGTCAATGTTGGGTTTTAGCTGCACTTTGATGTCTACCTGGGAGGGCCTGCTCACGTAAGTGCGTCTGCAATAGTGATATGGGCTACATCCACTAATGAAACCACAGGGTGTTACTCCTAGCTTCGAACAAGCATGCCTGAAGCACATGGCCTGAAATTTCGACAACCCCTCACCAGACTTCTCATAGCGGAGGTGGTGGAGGGCTAGTGTATGGCTTGATCGTCACCTGGCTTGGTATATTACCAGTCTTCGTGGCTATGGAGAGATGGTGTCCATATTTAATCCTACCCAGTCTTATGGTAATCTTGGATGATGGAGTCAAAGGGCCCCAACCGCTGGTGGACAATACCACTGGGTTTCCATGCTCGCTCCCTCGAGCTTCGCGAGAGTTTTTGAGCTATGTCGCGGGTGAGTTACCGTACTAAAGTCATTAGCCCACCATGTTTTATGGATCATTTAGGCTGACTTATATGTGCTGGCTGGATGGCGTCCGTCATAAATGTACGGCTCTTCACCAGTACGCTGATACAGGGAACGATCGCGAAGAATCACCGTACTTACAACGGTTAGCAGTGGCAAGGCACATTCTTGACCTGGGCAGCAATTCTGCGTGCGGTTTACTTCAGTAGAGTCATCAGCAAAGCGCTGCCGAAGATTGAAGGATCGATCGTGGTCCTCTGCGTCGTCAGATTTATCGCGGTCCTCATACCTTGAGTGTATCTAGCACCTCACAGTTCTCCGTCTGGAATTTTCGCGGTTTTCCTTGACGGAGGCGGTTGGTACTTCCAGGGCCTATCATTCTTCATTGGCCTTGTTGGAGATGCCACAGCTTTGCTTAGTGAAATTTCCCCCCCCCCCCCCGCTTCATTGGTGATTGGCAAGCGAAAGCTGATGTTGAAAAGGTATGGATGGAGCCATAAATGTAGATCGTCTCTTCCTCCATTAATTCTATTGTTTGAGCGACTTGATATGCCCAATTGAGTGTCTATATCTGGTTCCCACAGCATTTTCTGTGGTGTGCCTTCCTTTCAAGCTGCGGCATTGGTCGCAGGCCATATTCGTTATCATATTTGCTTTTGTTT
Organism: Cladonia uncialis; assembly: GCA_002927785.1. NCBI lineage: Eukaryota > Fungi > Ascomycota > Lecanoromycetes > Lecanorales > Cladoniaceae > Cladonia > Cladonia uncialis. The sequence goes on from NAPT01000296.1 coordinate 24,822, forward strand.
GTAAAGTTGAATCACTGAAAAACGTCATGGAACTGTGATATTCCATCTCGAGCCCCAAGGCGAAAAGGGAGAAACGATATTCTGGCGAGAGCTACCTCCGACCTCTTCTTATTGGCTGGAGAGGATTACTGTAATCAGTTGACGAACACGCCGTGGCTTTGCCCCAATGAACGGAAATTGAAGGGGGAAACGCCCTGGATCTGATATTGAATTCTGGTAAGGGCATTCAGGAGGCGGTATCCCAGGATTCTAGCACAAAGAAAGCCAAGGTAGGATATTCAGAGCCACGATTGGTGCCCATGATATTGAGAGGTTTTAGCCGCGGGCGATTACAGGTGTAGAATCTGCAGGTCGCAGCTTATCTTTCTGCATGGGCGGTCCTTCCCGGAGCAGACGCGCTAATGCTAGCTCTCATTACTAGTCTGGCTGCATGTTTTGGAAATTGCCAAGTCTAAAGTTCCCCCCCCCAAAAATCTTTCCACGCAATCTCCCACTCTCTCTTCAAACCCCCATTCCATTCCATCCACCAGCTGTCGCCACCCAGCGCATTGTCATTCTATATAATTCTTTACACTCGTTTAAACCACCAAGCCCTTCTCTTGCATCACATCAAGCTTGTAGCTTCATCAATTCATTCATCATGCTGTCTTTCACGCTACTGTTTACCACCCTTCTTGCCGCTTTCGCTGCCGCGCAGAACAATACCCTCGACCCTAACACTGTCGATCTAACTACGAAGAGTATGTTGTCGTCCGGAGACCGGTGTTTTGCTCTATTCTGCTGACGCAACGTACACTATAGGTCAATGGTGCACAAGTGAAGAGAACAACTGCCCAATATTGTGTGGCGGAAAAGCGTTCACCCAGGCCAATAATTGCACGGCGGTAAGTGCTTCTTCCCTGTCGCCGCATCTGCCATAGCAAAAATACCCTTCCTTGGAAACGGCAATAGAACCGCATTCCACATTACTGCTCCCGCAATTTTCTCCCCAGCTATACTGATTGTAGTTCTCAACATAGGAAACCCTCGTATACTTCTGCACCTGCTCCAATGGCACCGGCCCGTCAAATATCGCCCAATACCAGGGTACTCTACCAAATAACGAGTGCAACCGATTGTTCGCCGACTGCGAAAAGCAATACCCAGGCTCTAAATCGTGTGGGACATGCGGTACCCTCCAGCCCACCAACGTTGCCCCATCAACAGCCGTAAGCTCCGCTGCAGCTACCTCCTCTGCAACAAGCACCTCAGCCACAACAAGCCCCAGTGCATCGGCGAAGACCAATGCTGCTGGGATGGTAGACGGCGCAATGGGCGGTGTTGCCGCTGGTCTACTTGCCGCACTTGTCTTGTGACACATCGGCTAGACCGGTATGAGAATGGATATTCGCTTCTTGTAAGCAAATTCTAGGGGGGGTGATGCAGCAAGGGGTTGGTGCTGTCTTTATATTATCGAGTACAAGAGCGCTGGTGGTTACTACAGTAGCAGTATTATCAACTATTATGCATTTCCGAGCGAGGCGTGAGCGTTGAGAGCGTTGAACGGGGCGGGCTTTGCTGGCAATCGATGCTTTCTTGTCCGTCTATTGGCTCTTGCCGTTAGAAAAAGCGTAATCAAATTGACAGCGATACCGTGGCACTACCTTCTGGTATTCAACTTGTCGCATTGCATTGACGATTCACAGCGCACGTGATGCCAACGTCACCAGCCACTTCTTCCCCAGATACAACCAGCCACCACATATTGGCAACGGGCGACCACAAAGCGGGCCACCCCTTTGTTTCAGCCAAATCTGGCACATCTAACGATATCCCCCAGTACAGAGTATCTGCAAAACAAATTGATCTCACTTTCTACCTTCAAAGATAAGATGTTGTGATCAATCCTTGCTGATAATGATGGAGGGGGTATTAGCTTTCCAGCACCAATCCAATTCACTCAATATGATCTCGAAAGATAAGGATGAAATTTCAGCGCGTCAATCTTCAATCCCAAGTTACTATGCAACATTTCTGATCGGCGCAAAGGGATTCACATACATCCTGTAGGCCACTAATCCATATAAGATACAGAAACCACTTGTGAATATGTAATGAAGCTTGTTAGCGCTATGATTACATTTCATATATGCATAAATTCTGGATGGGTTTGTATCTGATCTATGTAGATTGTGGTTAGCCGAAACTATTCCCCATCCGAATCAGCAAACATGTCCTCAGCTTTCGGTCGCCGTCTCCTGGCCGCAGCGGCTGGCGTTTCTGTTTTCTCCTGTGAGAGCGGCATGGGTGCAGAAGCAGAAGCAGGAGTAGATCCAGCTACCTTGCCCAGTTTCGCTGCAATGGAAGCTGCTAATGCTTCGCGGCGGGAGAGTTCGGGTTTGGGATGCTGCTGCTCTTCTTCCTTGGCCGGTTGAGGAGGTTCGTTGTCGGAACCAATCATGGGTTCGCCGTCCATGTCTTCGTCTGAGTCTTCAACCATAGGTTCACCATCAACATCCTCATCCTCAACTATCGGCTCCCCATCTATATCCTCGTCCACATCCACATCCATCCTCTCTCCTCCATCCCTTTCAGCCTCCCTCTCTTTATCCCCCATCCTCTCATCCACAGTCTTCCATCTCCCACCCTTCTTTTCCTTCTCCGCCTTCTCCCTCTCCATTTCCTTCGCCTTCTCCTCCTCTTCTTTGGTAAGCGGCGGATTCATGAAGACACCATTAAAGAACTCCTGACTCTCTTGCGGAAAAACGCACCACCCCTCCCACAACCCCAACACGCTCTGAACGCTCCGTTTCCATTTCTCGGCGCGAAGACGACCCCAGCCCATTTCTTTGTCGAGGCGGCCGAGGTGTTCGAAGGTTTTTTGTCGTTTGAAAGCGGCTTCGAAGAGTTGGCGGTAGCGCCAGGCGTGGCGGACGCCGGAGGTGGAGGAGGACGAGAGAATGTCGGAGATTATATAGAGGCCTATTAGTTTGGCGGGGGAGGTGTCTTCTTTCTCTTTCTCGGTTGCGGGTGGTTTGGGGGTATCATCAGCTGGATCTTCGTCATATTTGTTTTCGGTTGAGGTTCTACGATCGGAATTGGCGCTGGTGAAGGAGAAAGGTTTTTGGACGTTGGATGTTATCATTTGGACGACTTCTTCGGCCCCTTCACCTGCGTGCTGGATGGCAAATGCTGTTATACGGGCTACGTCGCCTCTTCGTAGCTTAGCATTTGTGGTGGGGAGTCGGGCAAGGAGGTGTGTCAGTTTGGCCTTTTGAAGAGGGTTGAGGTAGGCTTCGCTGTCTCCGGCAAGGCTGGGACCGTCTGGTGGTGGTGCACCTCCGTGATGGTGAGCATATCGTCGACGACCTTCGTCTCCAGAGTCTTCTTCTTCAGAGGAGTCGTAGTCAGAGTCCGAGACAAACTCCTCGAGGCGAGTAGCATATTCGTATTGCAAAGGTCGTTCTGGCATGGCCCATTCGGCTCCGCCTTCAAAGACACGCTGCGAGGCAGAAGAAAGATTACGTCCTCTCCTTTTCGAAGTTCCTGTAAGAATGTCCCATAGCTTCCATCGGTAGTACACTCCACCAACGCTACGAGAATCCCATAACCAGGCCCACTTCTCGTCCATTTGTACATCCTTCCGGCTCATTAGTAAAGCCTCGAATTCAGGACCATGGGTAAGCAATGCTTCTAGAGTCTTATGGATCAATCTAAGCTGTTTGAGGTCCGATGGCGGGTTCACATTGACCTGGACTGTAGGAGCCGTCCTGAACTGGCCCGAACTGTACGAAGCTGGTGGAGCAAAGCCACCTCGGTGTCCACCTGTAGGCGCTCGTGCGTGGTTTGAGGGAGCTACTGGACGAGCACCAAAGGGGAGAGAGGATGACGAGGACGAAAGCCCTAGATTTGGCGTGTCCAAGCCTACGGCCGCTGAAGAAAGATGCCTCGAAAGTGACAGATAGAATCCTCGACCCATGTATTTGTTTTGCAGAGCGCTTACAGCGGTATCGATATCAAGTGCAGGGGTGTCTTTCGCGAGTGTGACGACTGCTGAGAGTGTTCGTCGCTCCAGCGTACCAGGACCAGATGGGGGCATTATCCTCACACCTTCGACTGGCAGGGTAGCTGGTAGGATTGCTTTGATTGCTGCCGGCGATGTACCAGGGGGTAGAGATGACAGACGTATGGTAGGTTTTGGAATAGCTCTTTCTTGTGTCCTCGTACGACCACCTGTGTCCTCGTCATCTGAAAGCTGCAAAGCGGTCTTTGGATCCGCAGGTCCTTCTCTCGTATCTTCAAATGCAAACAGTCCCTCTCTTTGTGTAGGTGGAGACCCATCATAAGTCCTTTTCCTCGACAGTGAAGGCGGCGGCCCTAGACTTCCAGGTCCACTGTTCCCTCGTCCTCCTCCAAAGGTCCCTCTTCCTGTAGGTCCTGCAGACGTTCCTGAGAAATGCCTTTTGCCCGGTCCACCTAGTCCCCCTCTATCTCCAAATGCTGCCTTCGTAGGCGGTGTAGAATTGTCCTCATCATCAAAGGATTTGATAAAGTCCTCATAGACTGCTGCTGTCTCTTCTTGTTCTCGTTGGCGCTTGGCTTCAGCTTCAGCCTTTTGGCGCTCAAAGAGCGACTTCTTTGTCGGGGCCGTAAGCTTGTTACTAATATCCGGGAACTCCTTAATTTTGGAGTCCTGTGCCATAATGGACAAGCTTAAGACTGCTTCGCGAATGCAGACGAGATGTCCCCGTGGGTTTCTGAGGTGTAGTGCTGGAGATATCGGCTTTTAGAATACAATAGAACCACTACCTTAGGTAGCGCGGTACGTTGATTGGCAGCCTTCCCTCCTTATAACCCCACCATACCCTCTCAGGGCTGCGGCCAGAGAACGTTTCAGCTTGGGCATCACTTGAGATCCATCAAGGCTACCTTTCTTATTATCCTGTGGTCCGGACAACATCACTCTCACTGCTCCATTAGCTAAGTCACAATATTTTAAATCCTCGTTGTCTCGCTCTATTGCAGTTGGCGTACAACATTGTCGCTGACTCCAAATCCATGAGTGCTCTACTGCATGACAATTAAAAATGATGAGTTGTATAGTAGATTTCCAGCAGCGATGGAAGGAGCTCAAAGTGATGGATGATGGCAAGAATAGTCTTGTAGAGGTCTAGATGTTTCTCTGCTTGCTTATTCAGGACTCGTCTAACACTGATAGGCACTTATCGATGAAGTTCTCAAGCTCAGTGAGAAGCTCGGAGACACAGAAATGCAGCTGGAACGCGAAAAGGATACTTCTAGCATGTACCATCAACGCTTTCGAGCCACCGATATGGAATTAAAGGATAAGCAGAAAGAGATGGTCATTCTCCGTCTTTGAGAGCCTTGGGCAATAGCTTCAGGACACATATGGATAATTACTGACGCAAAGGACTTCCTAGGACTGCAATTCGTTCGTCTTAGTGTTGATCGACGGCGACTGTATGAATGTAAGCAAGCAATTAAATTGAATACCAATATCACTGGTCCCAGAATCACACCAGTCTTCTAACTAGTACCAAGTTCCTTGATGTTCTAGTCAAAAATGCCGAAACGGGGGGTCAAGAAGCGGCGCAATTACTTCGATTGCGTGTCCTGGATTACCTGAGACACAAGCTCCCGGAACTACAGCATGACTTAGAGATTGTCATCCGCGTATACGGCAACATGAATGGGCTAAATAAGATGTACGGTGACTCGAACATCCTCGAGCAACGTGAAGACTTCGGGCGCTTTGTTCGGGGTTTCAATATGGGACACCCACTGTGTGATTTCATTGATGCTGGGAATGGCAAGGAGTGCTCCGACGATAAGATACGAGGTGAGTGTCAGACTAAAAAGGGAGCAGACCATCTTGTAGCTTATGCCAACATCAACATAGAGGTCTTTAGACTACATGTTGGAGACATTCATTGCAAGCACGTTATCTTCGGAGGTTCTGCCGACAACGGCTATGCTCGAATGCTGGGGCCATATGCTGGAAATGAGACGATTAGTCAACGGATCACGATGTTGGAAGGGCCTTCTTTTGCACAAGAGCTCATCAAGTTGATCCCAAAATTTAAAACCACATGCTTCTCCACAGTGTTCCGGGATACGAAGATATCGCCCCGCGTGGGCTCTTTCTCTGCCAGTAGCTCAAACGGTACAATGTCGAGACCACAAACATGGGCTACTACTATAGCAGTCAAGCCTGCCGTGCCGACGAGTCCAAGACCTGCTATACCATTAACAGTGTCATCCCACTCGCCCACTTTCGAAAGAAGACCGTCTGCGGAAGTGGAGGACTCTATTCCTCGCAACAACAAAGGTCAGCGTGTAGACATGCCCCTGAAATTTAACCAAAATCTTTTGGGTAGCATCAAGGCAAGAAAATACTGCAACAACCACCATTTACTCGGCGAGTGCCCGTACTACGGCGAATATGGCTGCAGACACGAGCACGGTGAAAGGCTTAAGGGTGCCCAGCTTAACACACTCCGCTATATTGCCAGATTGACTCCTTGCAAAGCTGGTCTGGCTTGTGAAGATCCTGAGTGCTTTTGGGGCCATAAATGTGTGCATGCGAATTGCAATGCCGTTGATTGCCGATTCACGTCTGAAATGCACAATGTAGATACTAAGGTTGCAAATCGTTGAAGATGTGGGATATAGAAGGCCTATCTATTTTTAGGGTGCGCCTTTAATTAGATTTGGGAGTTGCATCGTCCAGGCAGGGACAGGTCTCTATCACGAAATTTGATTATGCGAATACCGGATTAGGTAGAAACGGCTGGAAAGGTTAAATGATTGGTTGTGATGAGGCGAGGACTGATATTTTGCAGACAAGATTAGGGAGAGGCGGACAGTGCTAAAGATAGCCAGGATTATATTACATGCGTCTTAAGAGACCCTCTACATGGCAATAAAGCTAAACGAAGTCAGTAAATGAAGTTATGAATCAAAACAAACCCCTACCGGCTGCTGCAAGCGAGCTTGGTCTAGCAAGAATATAGAGCGTGAAGTATGCATATAAGATTGTAGCGCAGGAAATGATGACTTTGTCCTGTTTTCGTTCGCAGTGTACATGTCCTCTCCAGGGGCTTATCGAACACAGAAAACTTCTCACCACTGGCTACTTAAACCCCAAGAGTATCCTTGAAACTGTGCTGACGCAGAAGCTGGGTAGAACTATATGCCATATGCAGGACTTACGCTCCATTCTCCTACTCAAATTCAACCAGTCCAGCAATCAAATACCAGTTTATTACCAACCCCGGGTCTAGAGACCTGCTATTCGACCGTCGCCATCATAGAAGCCAGGCTGAACTGTGCTCAATACCCGCCCCGTACCGATGGAACGAGGAAGGTATGAAATCCACGCGTCACAAATTAATCTTGATGATCAAGATGACTATGGATGGTACAGAAGCAACACCCCTGAGAGATTCAGGCGATCATGGTCTGTATGGATGATACCGTTTCTGGTGGAGTTTGCCATTCTGGTCTTTAGTATCGGTTTTATTTTCGCTTTGAGACCATATGAAACCTCATCACAAGCCAGTATATAGCGAGAAAATGAAAGCTGAAGGTAGCAATTTGATTATCTCGAAGCGAGTCAATATTGATCATTACCATAGTTAAAGGTACAGCCTCCTCAAACCCCGGTCAGCAGACGTAGTCACCTAGGATGAAGTCCCATGAGCAGCTCCGACGATACAAAGCAGGGACATGTGCACTCAGCGTTCAACACGTCGTTCGTGTACCAATATGCCAACTTTATCCCTCACGAACAATGTCCTGGCTTGTCTATTTGAAGCCAGACAAAGGTACCGAGAATTCTTATAAGTCCCGAAATGCACACCTAAAATTCGGTCAGCAGATGTATGACATAGAATCAAAGGCAATGCTCATTAGAACCTAGGCAGATACTTCGTGACAATGATGGTTCGGGGCAAAACCCGAAGCGACGAGAGATTTCAGGTAACAACGATGTAGTTTTTGCGGATGGATGACTAGCCCGTGCTTTCTAAACCAGGCATCGACTCCACACCCCCAAAACCATCCCAGAAGGCATCAAAATCGACATTCTGCCTTTCAAACTCCTCCCTGATACTCCTTGCTGCCTTCTTCTGCTTCTCTTTAGTAGATGCCCCCGGCTGACTAGTCTCAGTCTGTACAACCTCCACTACTCTGAAAAACAAATTCTCCTTCCCCATCCTCGTCAAGCCATCCTTAATCCCCTGCAATTTTCTCGTCCCTTCATCCCCCTCTCCCAACTCATGCTCCCTCCACACCTCCACTCCAACCCACCCCCACTCCTCCGAATACACCCACACCGCAGTCTTGAATGCCTCTATGCCAATCTCCTCTTTGTCAGTCATATCGTGTGCCTTGATCATCCCGCTGAAGTCCAATTCCCAATTCTTATCCATCAACGCGTACGCCGTCTTCCCCTGCAGCAACCTCTTGTCCACCGCCGGCTCGACCCTCTCCCGCCAAACCCTTCCCTGCTTTCCCTCTAACAAGAACGTACTTTTAACACCCTCCTTTCGCTCCTCTAACCCTTCCTTCTCATCTCTGTCCCCATCCTCGTCCCGTTCACCAACCCCAAAAACTTCCCTATCCCAAACCCTCCTACTCCTCCTCACCACAACCTCACACCCCCTGAACCCAACCCACCTCCTCCACCCAACCG
>NAPT01000297.1:0-33503 GCA_002927785.1 Cladonia uncialis
ATATATAATTTAGTAATAGATTTTAATATAGTATAAAAATTATAAAATAGATTTAATTTTATTTATTTTTTTAAAGATAATATTTATAAAAAAATTATTTAATCATTAAATATTTTAAATATTAAATTTATAATAATAAATATTCTTAATATAGATTTTAGATATTATAGAAAAATATAATATTATTAAAAAAAGAAGAGTTTTATTATCTAATTTTTTAAATAAAATTCTAAATAGATTATTAATTAGTAATAATAAAAATTATAAATTTTAATAATAATAGTAAGATTAATTAGATATTTATTTATAATAAATATTTTTTTTTTTTTAGCTTTAAAATCTTATCTTTTAATAATAAATATTTTATATTATAATTAATTATTTTTATTAGGACTTTATTTTTTAGCTAGAAATAAATAAATCTATTTCTTCTTTATTATAATAAGATTATATATTATAATTATCTTAATAGTATTTTATCTAAAAATAAAAATATTAAAATAACTTTTATTATAATTAAGATAAAGAATTTAAAAATTTATAAAGTTATTATAGAGTTTTAATTATAAAATAAAGAATATAATAAATCTATTAACTAATAAAGATCTTAAAATCTATTTAATAATTCTACTCGAGTAAGTTATTCTAGTATTATTAAATAATATAATAATAATAAAATAATAGTAATAATAAGATAATAGTACTAAATAAAAAATAAAATTATAATAAAAATAAACGATAGAATATTATAGAAAAATAAAGTAGATAAATTTAAAAAAATAATAGAAATAAAAAAAAATACTAAATAGAAATAGATAAGACTCTCTATTAATATTATTATAATAATCTTTATTTCTCTATCTTATCGATAATATTTTAATAATTATCGGCGATAATATTATTAAATATTAATTCTTAATTAAATTAGTACGACTAAATAGTATTATAAATAATAAATAATATTATCTTTTTATTATAATAATTATAAATCTAGTTTATAATATTATTTCGTGATTATTCTATATTTAAGACTTAGTCAACGTGATATTTTTAACTAAAAATTCTATATCTTATTAAAATTTATTAAAATTTACTTATATATCTTCTTTAAAAGTCTCTAGTATATAGCTTAGATATTATTACTATATATAAAGTAAATAGAATTACTAAGCTATTATTATATAGCTAATCTAATAATTAACTTAAGTAATTAACTAGAGATTAAATTCTATAACTATATATTAAAAAATCTACTAAAATTCTATATACAGCCTTTAATTACCATCAAAGTCTAAGAGAATATATCGTAATAAATATAAGCTCAAATAGCACCGTAAATAATAAGCGGCGTCGCCTTTTTATTACAACAGCAAGATAAGAGCGAATGGCAGTTTCCATGGCGCTCAGCTCAACGCTGCTTTGGTTAAGTTCCGTTATTAAATCCGCAAATTTCAGCGCTGGGACGGCGCTGAGAGATGTTCCAGCATTAGTAGTCTCTTTTTCGACGCTTGTTACAGTTTGGACTAGCTACCTGAAGCTCATTGCGGTCTGGGAAAGCCGCTTGGAGCTGTCACCTATAATGTCATTCTTCATCATTGCAACAATGACATTGAATGGATGGCTGAAGCAAAGGTTGTGAATGTCCATTGTGAGAGAATAATGGACATCACACTGTTCGACATTGTTGTACTCATTATTTCCATCTTGATTTTTCTTATGGACGAGGTCATCGAGAGTGATATAGATATTATGATCATACCGCACGATGACCTTGTCCCGGTTCATAGCTACGGATACAGCCTTTAGAATAGCCATTGACATAGTCAATAGTCGATTAGAGGATAAAGTAGTTGATTAATTATCATTAAAGAACTACTATTCTAAATTTTTATAAAAAGTAATCTAAAGAATATCTTATTGTATTCAGTTAGTAGTTCTAGCTCTAACCGATCTAAGTAGGACATCCATATAAGCGGAGTTCTAATTCCAACGAGTATAGGTAATCATATTAGTTTATTCACAGACTTGGCCACCCGCTTTATCTCGTCCAGTCTAGCCAGAGTAATGTGGGGAGGAGTCAGACACAATCCCCTGACCATACTGAGTATCAAGGCTTGTGCATGCAAGAATCGTTGGAATTAGTCACCTCTCAGCCCTACAGAACTATTGGCGTGTGCATAAAGGTTCCGAATCCTTGGCGCAAAAAAATTTTTTTTGTCACCCCCGCGCATGATTCTCCCCATACAAATCCGAAAAACTTTTTGAAAATTTTCGAAATTTTTTTTTTGCTCAAATAATTATAGAGCTATATAGGAGCAATAAATAATACTAGATCAAAAAAATATTTGGTGGGAAAAAGTGCTCTATTATATATTTAAATTTGTATGTGATTTGGTCAGAAAATTATGCGCGGGGGTAACAAAAATTTTTTTTTTGCGCCAAGGATTCGGAACCTTTATGCACACGCCAATACCTAGTCTTAGCTAGTACTAGCCTCAGCTGCTCGCTTACCTTGCAGCTGAGCATCTTCCATAGCCCTTCATAGTTGCTGAATAGTATCTAGCCTATGGAAGCCCACTGAGATCCTGACATCAGGAGCCCAACTAGAACAACACGAAGGCGGTATGAGCCTAGTATCCCTGGGGGCTACCAGAGCAGAACATTGGGGTTTCAGCAGGTGTAGTAAAGGAAGATGTGTAGTGGGGTAATATGATGGTTGATTGGTTGCTAAGTCTAAGTGCCAGATGGCCTAATAATCCTATTGCTGACCTTATGTAATACCTCTAGGGGTCACAGCGGGCAGGCGCATGACCAAGGAAGCCCTGTGCCACCAACCAATTTTGGTTGGCGGGGTACCGACACCGTTTTCTAGCTGAATAGGACTGGTCTCCCGAATCACATATGCACAGCGCTAGTATGAGGCTATCTAGTGCCCCCGTTGTGTGACTGCAGGACTTACATCGAAAGTTCTGCATCAGTAACCAAATAACTCTTGCAACTAGTCACCCTGGTCGCATGGAATGTCATCTAGCGAGAAATATTACTCGCCGCACAGCGTCATTTTCATCGGCATTGGGGTCCCCGACGACTGTACGATAACAAAGAGAAGGACAAAAACGAATAAGCCTAATAGACAAAAGCCCAGGCCATGGCGAAGTTGAAAAACCTGGTCATTGAGCCTGCCAAAATTGCGGCATTACAGTGGCATTTTGGCATAGTCACCGAACCACCTTCAGACCGTGCTGGGAAGGAGTACCTTGCTCGACACCTACCAAAACGTTATCAGTTAGAAGGCGATATTCTAGTACGCTGTTTTGCTTCCCAGACATGGATTTGGCACTGAGCTCCATGTAGATCGTCAAGACGACAGGGCTACCAGCGGCGCCCAAAGAGTTAGCTGCAAAGCAAGCAAATGCCAAGAGTAACCTTCACAGTGCTAGCATCAATTTTGCCAGCCAAGAGGAAAAGGCATCCAAGCGGGCATTAAAGGCATTGCAGGATCGACCCAACGAGGCACGGCCGGTCGAAGGGCTAGGGCCATCTTCGTTGTCGCCTCGGCTACAGGCAGGGTCAACTCCCTATACAGCAGCAAGCTCTGCTCCGCAAGCTATTGTAAATCTCCCAGATGAAGGCTTATCGCGTCGCCTAGAGCAAAGGTCAATACCCAACGCAGGAGCAAGCTCTGCTCCGCAAGCTATTGTCAATCTCCCAGATGAAGGCTTATCGTGTCGGCTAGAGCATAGGTCAATACCCAACGCAGGAGCAAGCTCTGCTCCCCAACCTCTCGTCAATCTCTCGGATGAAGGGTTTGCGACTGATCGGTCTGAACCAATCAAACAAGATCTGTGGGCCTGTGAACAGTCCTCTTCTAGAGCATGTTCAAGCTTTACAATCGATGACAGTCCGACTGCCTTTGACTATCAAGTCGCATTCTTATCCGATTCAAGCTCAAAATCCAACGCCACTCAACCCAGGGACAACAGTTCCGGAGAAGCCGCAATGACTACCCCGCTTTTCTCAGGAAGGGTGTTGGATAAATCAGAAACGGGGACGTTCAACCAATACGGGCTCCTATGCAAAGCGGTAGCGTTGAGGCAGAGCCAGCATCTTCCAGAATCGGCATCGCCGAAGCTTACTTGTGTCTTCGACTACGATCCTCGAATCTTCCTCAACGTGAATGCGCCTTGGTCTACTTTTATCTGTGGCTCCCAAGGATCTGGCAAGAGCTATACGCTTTCCTGTATGCTGGAAAATTGTCTAATACCCTCGGAGTTAGGGCAGTTGCCAAGCCCACTCGCCGCCATTGTCTTTCACTATGACACTTTCACGTCCTATGGAAGCAGGCAGCTTTGTGAAGCAGCATATCTTTGTTCCGCTGGTGTACCTGTCAAAGTCCTGGTCTCCCCCACAAACTTTTGGCGGATGAGGAAAACATATGAGAGTCTACCACTCTCGTCGCCCATTAGCCGAAAGCCCGAAGTTATTCCCATGAAATTCCATGACAAGCATCTGGACGTCACAAGGATGATGAATTTGATGGCAGTGAGCGACAAGAACGGCCCCGTACCACTATACATTGAGGTCTGGACTAAGTCAAATCCATCCTTGTATAGCTCGTCCTGATGATTGACAGGTAATCTTCCGTATCCTACGAGAAATGGCAGTAGAAAGTCAGGGTGCCCCAGGCTTAGATTATGATGCATTCCGAAAAAGGGTTGAAGGAGAAGCTTTCACGGGCCAGCAAACCGGGCCCTTGAAACTCCGCCTTGAGCTGCTAGAAAGCTTCATGGACCGAACTTCCAAGACTGAGGAAGGGCAGCAAGCACCCATCTTTCCTGATACCAAGGGGAAAAAGTCTGCAGATAGGGTTTGGGACTTCGAGCCGGGCACCCTTACCATCGTTGACCTAAGCTGCCCTTTTGTCGACGAAAGCTCAGCCTGCGCGCTCTTTAGCATTTGCCTCGATCTTTTTCTTGAGAGCCGCAATACCGCAAGTCGCATTGTCGCGCTTGACGAAGCGCACAAGGTAGAAACCGCCTCCCCGACATCATTCATCCGCCGCGACTGACCACATCATCTAGTTTATGACGCCCACCGCCGCAGCGACCGCCTTCACCGATAAGCTGCTCCAGCTGATCCGCCAGCAGCGCCACCTCGCGACCCGCGTCGTCATCTCAACCCAAGAGCCCACTATCTCGCCACGTCTCCTGGACCTGTGCACGGTAACGATAGTGCACCGCTTCACATCCCCGCAGTGGTTTCGCACCCTCCGCGAGCACCTGGCTGGCGTCAGCACGCTCGACGAACTGGAAGGGGCGACGAAGCGCGACGCTCGGAGCATATTTGCGGAGATTGTGGAGCTGGAGCCGGGTGAGGCGTTGATGTTCAGTCCGTCGGCCGTGCTAGAGCTGGTGGATGGCGAAGCGCCAAGGAAATTAGGCATGGAGTGGCTGAAGGTCCAAGTCAGGAAGCGGCTAACGGAGGATGGGGGCAGGAGTATTCTGGCTACTTAGCGTGGGAATAGTGAGTTTCGACTTTAAGAACGACAATATACACAGAATAGTACTTTACCTCAACTAATACTTACAGGCCATCTCGCGTTAAACAATCTATTTCTCACTATTATTTGAAAGTAATATACGATACTGATATTGTCTTCAGGTAATTTATTATATATGTGGTCTTACTAAAGTAAATTTACTCTCTTTATTATATTAAGCCACCTTGCCTAATTAAAACACCAGTATTTACAATCAATTACCGTTTATACAGCTCTTCCAACTATACATCAAACCTGTATAGAGCAATATTGCTAGGTCTTTATCAATCCTAAGAAGGCTTTCCATTTTAATCCAACGGTCACTTGAAATGCTACCAGGTTGACGTGCAATTCGGAAGCAGGCCCGAAAGCTGTCGATATATATTCAGACAGCAAGACGCTGCATACTCAGATCAATCTACCCGTTGGGTGTGGCTCTTGCCGCAGCGGCCACTGCGGCCTGGTTTCAGGTGTTGATGATTTAGAGTCGTGAACCTTGCGATCATACAAGCATCTCAGGCAGAAAAAATCTAGAAATGATGGACTGCAGACTCCAAGCCTCGACGGGAAAGCAGGACAGACTTTTGGGCTATATAACGAACATCCATAGCTAAAGTGTTGCGGTTATCCAGGATCTTTGGGATGCTGTTCAATTTCGATCTGTATGTGATACCATTTAGTTGATTAGTTGCTTGATGGCACCGTCACCGGCGGCAACCAGCAGTACCATCGGCGTATTGGAGAAATTGGAATCGCCGCAGCTCTATCAGTAGTAGCCACCACCCATTTCTAACCTCCGATTTTTTTTGTCTCTGCGAGCCATCTGTTCGGCGCCTTTCTGCCCAGCCCCTTGCTAGCTATCCAAGCTGCAGGCTCGCTCCATTCAGCCACGCCTGTATATATCTAGATGGCTCAGCCAATATACCCCAGGTCTTCTGTCGCCTAGACGGGGTAGTGTGTTCTCGGTGATGGCCTTCTGCTCCTTATCGCGGCCGATGAGATTAGCATTGGCTGATGGCAGCGAGGAGTAGGGGGCTAGAGCTGAGGATTCGGCCGACCAGTGAGTTCTTGTATAGCCTCACTTCATTCGCCTTCTATCCTGACCAGGTGAGCACTAACTGGTAAAATCTCTTATGCACGACAGCGTTTTACACTCACATTGATGCCTTGTCAATTCATCTCTTTCCAGATAGCAGTACTGGCGATGCAGCTGATCGTGAGCAGCAGGACTGGTATGCTGGCCTGCCAAACCCGAAAAGCGTCCCAGAAGTGCCCGAAACAGATTCCTGCGCATTCACGCCGTATAGGATTTTTCACCGACCACTGAGTATGTATTGCGGCCACTCGATCACATCGCTGAAGTCCGTTGAGCTCCGCTGATTTGCTTGAATAAGTGCGAATACTTACATCTAGCGAGTCTTGCGGGAATCTTGCTCCTAGAGACAGTCAGCTTAATTACCGTATTCAGAGAGGCGGGTGCTAACCTTAAGACGTTGTTTGAAGCCTCCCATATCCTCTCATTCTCCTCTGACCGAAGTTCCACCAGATGGAATCCCATCAACGTATGTATGAATCCCACAATCCTAGGCCAGACAATAATCATTCTCCAAGCTTGAGCCCAGAGAAATGCAGTTTGAGACGCCGTCTTCCTGGAAGGACAAAGTGAGACTGCCGCGGGGAGAGCCAAGTTCCACTTCGCTGTTACCAAGATGAACCATAGCAGACCGTGAGCGCGGCATGATTCGCTTCAGAGAGAGCGAGGTCACTGCGCTGATGGAGAGATAAAGAGGTCATGATTGCGATTGAAGATCGGTTTCTGTCTTCGAATAATGACCCCTACTGCGACGTTTCAGAAGCACAGCCGCATCTTACTTTAGCGCCCATGCACGAAGAACAAGGCCCCAGCCCAGAGTGGAACATAAGGGGCATAGCAGGGGTAGTAGAGGGAGATGGGAAGCAGGGTGACCTGGTAGTTGATTGATTTCTATTTATATGCCAGTAGGGTTCACAACGAGAGATTGATCACGAAAGCGGGCACCCACAGGATTCCGGCGCTCGGTGCCATCTGCATGTGGGGCTAAATCTTTCCTGGGATTCGAAGATCCTTCTTCGGCTATTATCGTCTTCAGACCGTGCACGGGTGCTTAATCTTATCTTTACGGTTGTGACACCCACAAACAGCTACCGTATAGTAGTCTGGTATTTATTATGGTGATGATAGTACAGTGGAAAAGCACCTCTTCCCGATATTGACCTAATGAGCGAAGGCACTTATTCTTTTCACAGCATCATGTGCCTCAAAATTTTCGAGTCCAACCTCTGAAGGGTCTTGAATTATTCGAAATGACCGTTGAGGAGCTGCAACAATGCTTGACCGACCACCATTTTTCGTCTGTCGATCTTGTCAAATTTTGCCTTCAGCGAATACATGCTGTTCGTGCTCCTTTTCTGGTGTCGTCCATTTTAATGATTTGACGTATACCAATGCCTTGGTTAGATCAACCCTTATCTCGAAGCTATCATTGAAATCAATCCAGATGCCGGGAACATAGCGGAGGAACTAGACGAGGAAAGGGGTCAGGGTAAAACGAGAGGCATGCTTCATGGCATCCCAGTGTTAGTGAAAGACGTGCGTCGCACTACGACTTATTTCTTGGAGGAGCCTAACACATTTAGAATATCGCAACGAAGGATGGAATGCAAACAACAGCAGGTTCCTGGGCTCTACTGGGAAGCACTGTACCAAGAGACGCTCATATTGTATCCCTCTTACGCCGTGCAGGCGCAGTAATCTTGGGGCATGCGAATATGAGTGAGTGGTCCTCTGTCAGGTCCTCTATTTATTCGACAGGGTATTCGCCCCGTGGAGGCCAGGTGCGCAATCCTTACGACCTCTCTAGTAGTCCATGTGAGTATGGATATATGGATTGTCAGCCTTTGTTATTCATAAGGTTCTAGATGGCTCTAGCTCTGGCTCTGCTGTTGCAGTATCAACTAATATTGTGCCTTTATCCTTTGGTACTGAGACAGACACCTCAATCATCGGCCCTGCTTCGATAAACGGAGTAGTGGGGGTCAAACCCACTGTTGGCTTCACATCAAGGAATGGAGTTATTCCAATCAGCGAAAACATGGATACTGTAGGTCCATTTGGGCGTACGGTTGCTGACGCTGTTCATGGTCTCAATGCAATCATGGGTATTGACGAGAGGGACCATTTCACTTGTTCGTCATCTCGGCGACTCGGAGTTGATTATTCCAAATGCTTGACAACCAAAGAAAGCCTCAAGGGAGCTAGATTTGGTCTACCAAATAAGCGCTGCTGGGAACTAGTCCAAGAAGATCGAAAGACTGTTGCATCGAAGCTTTTTGAAGCGATCAGAGAAGCTGGCGGGGAAGTGCTTGCTACTGATTTTCCTTGCGCTGAGGAACGTATACCGCCTGATGGCAGCTGGGATTGGTTAGATCGTTCAAACTTCAGGATGTGCAACCTACTGACAGCATCAGGACCTACGGTAAACCATCACAGTCCGAGTTCACAGTTGTCAAGGTAGACGCCTACAATGGTATCGATGCTTACTTGTCAGAGCTATCCAACACGCGCATAAAGTCTGTGGAGGACATAACTAAATATAATGATGATAACAGTGGCACAGAGGGAGCGTACCCGGGACATCACCCAGCCTTTCCATCTGGCCAGGTAAGGTCATGTGTCATGTATGAAGATCTACTAATAGCTTCATCAGGACAACCTACAAGAAATTTGCAATTCACAAGGCAAGATGAGTGAGACTTACTTGCAAGCTCTGGAATACACGCAGAAAAAGTCCCGCGCAGAGGGCATCGACGCCGCTTTAAGGTATACAACAAGCGATGGCCAAGATACTCAATTCGATGCACTGCTGCTGTGTGATCGTAAGGGGCCGGGCCAACAGATTGCGGCCCAAGCGGGTAATGAATCTTCATTGCTGAATTGATTAGATGCTAATTCCGTGTAGGGTATCCCATCATTTCTGTTCCCATCGGTGTCGACTCCGCAGGGTTTCCCTTCAGCCTTTCAATACAGCATACGGCTTGGAAAGAAGACGTGCTCATCAAATGGGCAAGTGCCATCGAAGACTTGGTACATGGCATGAACGGTTGGCGTCCGACTCCTACTTATAAGAACCATATGTCTAAAAACATTCCAATTGCAAAGAAGGCTCGACCATAAGATATTGGGTTACGATAGCGCTGACCCTATTGCCTAAAGCTAGTTCAGTACATTAGCAGTCATAGAGCAGATGCTTTAGTTGAGGCACAAATACTTATTCATTCATAAATGAACTTAGTCCAGTTATAAATCGACTAGCTCGTTTCCAGATGGACCGTCTATCTGGCAATGGACGGTCTATCTGGGAAAGCCTAAATTTATACTCTGAGGATTAGTACTACTTTAAGAAGTCGCATGCCACTTCTAAAGCATCGTTCTTGTGGAGTGATGGTAATGTTGATGGTGATGTTGATGGTGATATTGATAATAATGTCAATAATAATAATGTTGATAGTACTACTAATCGTGATGTATATAGTGATGTTAGTGAAATTATAAGTAGCGATAATAGGCTTTAAACCATTTACATTGATCAGATCTGGGCGGCGATGAGTGTATCTTGATAAGGTTAGTAGTTCCTGCATAGACCAGTTGATTCATAGATAGTCGGTCTGAAAATTTGGTTCGTTTATTTACCAATAAATTAAGTTCATTTATACACGTTCAAAAAAATTTCCACTAGAGCAGCGGAGACTAAGACAATTCTGTGAGTGATAATGTACTTTGTAGGACACGACGTAACAAGATTAGACCCTTATGGTATCAACTATAGGTATTTTCTCCTTTGGGACTCAATTGACCAATCACTGTAGTTGAGAAGTTATTGTTCGTCTCTACCAAGTAGGATTATGTGATTCATACAGAAGAACTCACCTATTGATTGTATACACACTTGAGTTGTATAGCCTGTTGGAAACACCCTAAAGTTGGTTGCCTAGGCGATAGGATTATTTCCGCTTTGGCCCATATCTTGTGGGACTAGCTTCAAGTGTCTAGGCATCTGAGTTCTTCCAGGACCAGTTGAATCAAGAGCCAAGACTGTTTCGTCATTTCCTGTACACAAACCAATTCCCGGGAGCGTGGGATGTCTGTTCATATGTTGAGGGCCGGTAAGCCCTTGTCCACATGAACTTCGCTGGAGGTAGAGTGCATGTCTCTTCCAAAGCAACGACTATGCTTTGGATTCTTGGGGTGAATCTGCTTGAATGTAATTGACTGTTGCCTCTGCGCTTCGCCGCATAGAGCACGACCCTTTAGTATACGCAGTATGGTTTTGATCCTTACATGTTCTCGCTTGTCACCCGGTAGCCCTCATGGACAGGCGAGCATGATCTTTGGTTCGATTATTAGTGACCCAATCTACGTCAGTCCGGCTCAGAGCGGCTCCTGGTTGGCTTAAGATAAGGTACCTTTAGTTCCAGCGGCTTCCCCGCCTTCTAGTCTTTTCGTCCCTTGGCTTCATATTGATATTACAGCATTTTTGGGGAAAGCCAGAAAGGGTGTGTGTCACATTTGGACACATCCATGTCTTTGTCCGCCTCTTACCGCGAGTTGATACCTCGTAATGGCTCTTATTCAAGACGTTGAGCTAATGACTGAGTTCGACCGACTAACGGGTAGATCTGGAGGCGTGATTTAGGCCAGGACCAGTGGGTCTTGGTGTGGCTTTTGGAGACACCGGTCGAAAACTCTATCGGAGATTTTTCCAATGAGACTACTCCGACAGTCCTCCTGGGCATGCAATTTTTTTGAGATTGCAAATTTGTCACTGGCGAAGGCTTCCAGGTTTATGGAAAAGAATCTCGTGGTTGCGGGCCAAAATGCGGCTTGTGATGAGATGTCGGAACCCCCAAACCCTCAACTGGAGAAGATACCAAGCCACGTGTCCAGAGACGCACCGTCAGCGTTCGAACGGCCGTGTGAAGATGAATACTTTCCCGAAGGAGGACGTGCTGCTTGGCTCGCACTGCTTGGATGCTTCTGCGCTTGGATGACCGCGTTCGGCCTGATGAACACTGTTGGGACCTTCCAGGCCTACCTGGAGACTCACCAATTGTCTGCGTATAGCCAAGCCGAAGTTGGATGGATCTTTGGCTTATATCTGTTCATGGCTTATTGCTGTGGTGTGCAGGCGGGGCCTATTTTCGATGCGGTTGGACCGAGAGCGTTGACCGTTGTCGGCAGCATTCTTATAATTGCCTCTATGCTTTTACTTGGAGTTTGCCATAGTAAGTGGTTTGTCGATTTCGTAAACTGCTGGTCCTCGCCATGTTTTGATCGGACCAATAGCTGATACTGGCGCAAGAATACTACCACTTCATCATTGTTTTTGGAATTCTTGGTGGTGTCGGGACATCATTACTCTCTACCGTGGCAATAGGAACAATTGGCCACTACTTCAACGTCCGCCGTGGTTTTGCTACGGGCTTAGCCAGCTGTGCAGGATCACTGGGCGGAGTCTTATTCCCTCTTATGCTTTCTTCTCTATTCACCTCCGCTGGCTTCGCCTGGGCAACCAGAGCCCTTGGCTTCATCTTCACGTTCCTCCTAATCATCGCAAACATTCTCGTCCGCTCCCGACTTCCCACCAAACCGTTTTTGCGGACCAATATACTGCCGGACCTCAGGATCTTGAAAGACAAAACCTTCCTCACCCTGTGTATTGCGCTTTTTCTTGTCGAATGGGGTCTCTTTATGGGCCTAAGCTACCTTATCTCTTTCGCCTTGGACGCTGGCATCAAACCTGCCTTATCCTACCAACTCCTCTCGATCCTTAACGCTGGCTCCTTCTTTGGCAGATGGGCCCCAGGCCTCTTAGCAGACAAAATTGGAAGATTCAACACCATGATCCTTATGATCTCGCAATGTCTCATCACCACCCTCGCTCTGTGGCTTCCTGCCGCCACCACTTCTGACTTAGCTACTAAAAAGGGCCTGTTAATAGCTTTCGCGTTGCTTTTTGGGTTCGCGTCGGGGAGTAATATCACCTTGGCGCCTGTTTGTGCGGGGCAGCTGTGTAAGACGGAAAACTATGGGAAGTATTTCGCCACCTGTTATACAATGATGGGGATTGGGACGTTGGTGGGAATTCCGATTGGTGGGGAGATCTTAGCGAGGGGTGGAGGAAACTATGTGGGTTTGATTGTTTTTGGGGGGGCTTGTTATGCGGCAGGGTTGGTCTTCTTTATTTGGGCTAGGGTGAGGATGGTCGGGTGGGGGTTAAAGAGGGCGAATATCTTTTGATTTGAGGTAAGGTATATATCTGGATGAAATTAGAGACGTTTCTGTCGGAAAAGCTGGCTGTCAATGAGGTATTCCAGATTTATTAAAGCTCTGTGAGATAGGGGACTAACCTGTTCGCCAGGTCGCATTGTGGACGTGAAGAATCTGTAGTCTGATGTCAAATTTAGCTACGTCGATAACTCCCTATGTATAGATATTTTCGTAATGGAATAAGTATCAACTTACTGAACCTATGTAGATTTACTACCCGGGGCGAGTAAACATCCTGAGCGGCAGCTGGGACTCTCCCACATCAAAACTTTTTCTTCATCGAAATGAGTAGCGGATGACTTGTCTTCAACTCGGTAATATATGTAAGGCGCCATTGCAGGTTTTAATCCATTGGGATTGGAAGATAGGATCCTGGCATTTCGGTATAATAAGGTAGTAAGGCCGGTAGAGAGAGTGGTAGTGAAAGCAAAGACTGTGTAGAACATCTTGCCTACCCGGCTTCCTGGAATGAGGTATGACGATACAGCGCAAGCAGATATTAAGCAAGATTAATTGACGGAAGAGGACGGGAGTGAGTCAAGAATAGCATTGTTGTGATGTCGCTCAGCAACACATAAAGTGGCCTTTTGAAGTGACCTTGCATTCTGCACGCTTCTTCCAATGATTCACCGATGTGCCACCAAAAGACCTGTCTACTCCAATATATCGATGAGTTTTCTATCAAGCCAGACCACCAGCTGGTTGCAGCCTTATTGATCCCATACCTTGCAGCAAATTTCAAAGGATCCGAGCTGCTGTAATACCCTCTATATCCTGTTGTATCATGTCTCTGCCCCTCGACTTGAACTCTACAAAAGGCCCCTCCGCCTTCCCAACAAACATATCCCTCATCTGCAGCTCGCCCCTCCTCTCTCTCCCCCATCCCATTCCTCCTGCACCCTCTCCCACTCTGTTCCCCTCAGAAATCCTCATTTCATACCCCCATACTAGCCTTCCCACCACAATCATAATTTCCTTCGTCGCCAACGCTTTCCCCACACATCCTCTCGGCCCAATACTAAACGGCGTAAACGCGCTCTGCGCTCTCGCCACATCCTCCTCACTAACCCCAAGCCGCGCATCTACAATCCATCGTTCCGGCTTGTAAGCCCATGAGTCAGGGTAATAAGCCTCGTTGTGATGGATGGCATAGTGTGGAACGCCGATGTCAGTGCCGGCTGGGATGAAGGAGCCAGAGATCGAAAGTCCGCCTGGCTAGACTTCGCGCGGGAGGAGTCCCGGCACCCCAGGTGAAATACGCATTGCTTCATCGATACATGCTTTTAGATAGCGGCAGGAGGAGAGCTGAGGGCCGCCACGGATGGATTCGAGAGTTGGGAAGGTGGTATGGAGGTGGGAGGTTAGTGTTGAGAGCGTGTGGGGGTTGTGGAGGAGGTAGAAGATTGTGCTGGTTATGGCGGTGGCGGTGGTGTCGGAACCTACGCGAGTGGGAGAGAGCGGGTTAGTGCATGGCTTTTATCTGTATTTTTGGCGGAAGTGGCGGAAGAAGGGGTAAGTACCGCCAGTAATAAGCAGGCTGGCTTCGCCGATCAATTCGGGCATTTCAAATCCGGATCCTGTGGAATTACCTTAGTAGAGGCCGAGTCATGCCAGAATACGTTATCATTAATATACCTGTCTCAGGATCTCTCGCCTCAATAAGAAAACAGAAGACATCTTTGATAGGAACTTTGTCCCCCTTCTTGATTCTCGTATCTGATTGTAGTTTGCTGAAAGCCAGGTAGCGCTGCATTTCTTTGTCTAGACTTCGAAACAAGATCTTGTCCAAATGTAACTTGAGCAAGCCTTGCATATGAGCGACCTGGACTCCTGTCAGCATCTACGATTCATAACCATCCGAAGGAAGGAACTGTTACATACAATATTGAGTCCCTGTACTCCCCTTGGTAGAACATCTAGAATATACCGATTCTCCTCCTTTTCTAACATCTGAAAAGAATGAGAAAAGCATATGTCGCCCATGATATCAAACGTCAAACATCCGGCCCAGCGCGTCATATCTCTTGGACTACTCCATTCTTTTCCCGACTCTTTTCCATCACCTTCGCCCATCAGTTTGTAAAACCTTCTTACATTATTCAACACGTGCTCTTCCATTGCGCGTATCGAGCTCTCAGACAGCGCTTGGGTGAGCACGCGCTTCTTGCGCCCATGCTTCACAGGGTCGATGATAGTGTTCGAGCTATCGCCTTTGAAGACGTGTGCGAAGGTGTTGTAGTAGCTCGCTTTGCGCGTATTGCATTTGTGGCCGTAGACTTGCTTGAGGCCTTCGGCGGTGTTGACGGAGAGCCTGTTAGGGCCGAAGCGGACGATTGGGCCTACAAGGAAACACCAGTGAACGAGTGTATGATTGTGGTCATGGTGAGACTGCAAAGATTCGAGTTCGGTACGGTGGGTTGCTCACCGTATCGCTCATGTAGATAGAGAAAATTGAGGTGGCGGTCTCCACTCCAGGCTTGATACACAGAAAACCAGTCAGTGATCCTCCCAAGGAGAGGTCCAGGTTGTTGCGCAAGAGGGTGCAGTATCAGACGATAAACTATCACTGCTAGACCCTAGTATGAAAGGTAAGCCGGACGTTGATGTTGCTGGTCCAACGAGTCCTACCCACGTAGAGTAGAATGCTCGTGCTCGCCAAAAGCGGCCATCGGTAAGATTCTGTATATTTCAAAACTGCCTCCATATTCAACGTGTCTATTTCGCTGACTATTACTGTTCGTCTCAGGTGATCGATCCTTTTTTTTACCGATGCCTGAATGAATGATCGTGACAACTCATACGCTTGCTCATGCTCAATCTACCTAGGCAGCATATGTCCCTTCACATGGGAATTGATGTAGACCAGCTCTGAGCCCAACACCACACCTGCCATTCTTGGCAGCTTATGCGACGGGTATTGAGCTCTTCCCGCTCTATAAACTACTGCAGCTATGCATTAGTTTTGCATGCTGCAGCAACCGCCAAGCACCTGCCATACTTGGCATCCATTGCAGGGGGGTGGTTAAAGCTCCTCCAGCTTTGCAACCTGCTGCACAGGGTTAGTGCCCAGGGGCAGCGAAAGCACCATAAGATGACCCTAGAGCTGACCGCCCACGGATTAAGATATACCCCTCATACAGGACGACTTCAATGCTCACTCGAATCTTACGAAATAGGCGGTCAACTGGCACAGATTTTCTGTGTACGCGTCATCTGAGACATGTGCAGTGACTCCGCCACTTGAACGCAGGAAAAGGTTCCGAATCCTTGGCGAAAAAAAAATTCCTCGCGCATATGATTCCCCCATACAAATCTGAAAAACTTTTCAAATTTTTCGAAATTTTTCGATTTTTTTTCTGCTCAAATGATTATAGAGCTATATAGGAGCAATTAAACAATACTAAACCAAAAAAAATTTGGTGAGAAAAAGTGCTCTATTACATATTTAAATTTGTATGCGATTTGGTCAGAAATCATGTGCGCTGGGAGTTTTTTTTCGCCAAGGATTCGGAACCTTCACACGCCAAAAGACTAAGGAAGAGCGTTTTGTAATTACAGGCACAATGGAACAGACCTTCAGTAATCTTAGTAATAAAATGACAAAGCCTTAGTCTAGTAATCACAATGCATATCAAGGCCAAGGGATATAACTCACTCCACAATGGGCGCCGGCTCCTCTTTGACCGCCACCCTTTCAAAGTCTTTCATATCCTTTTGCTTGTAACTCGAACTCCGCACATACAACCAATCTTCTGCCGTCATATCCTCTTCCGTCACACCTGCTTCCAACGGCGGAATGACACCACCATCCATCCTCTTCATCAGACTTCCATTATGCGCATGTCCAAAATAGGCCAGGCTCCAGCGCGTGGCATCCGCCTGTTTCCCCGGCGCATAAGTCACGCGATGCATGGCGCTCTTTAGCAAGCCATTTGTCCATTTTACCATACTGTCGCCCAGATTTATTATTGCGCATCCCGTCTGCGGCTGCACGTATTGCCAATTTTCCTCTTTGTTCTCGGCACCGATGGGAAGGACTTGAAGGCCACCAAGGATATTGAAGAGGGTAGTCACACTTCCGAAGTCAGTGTGTGGCACGAGACTTGTGCGACGGTCATGATGAGGTTGAGGGTCGTACTTTAGTAATCGGATTTGGTCGCCTGAAAGCTTATTGAGGGGGTGTAAGGAGGTCATAGCTCCAGCGGGGAGTCCAAGATGATTCTCGAGGTGGGTGAGAATCAGAAGTTCGAGATCGTAGTTGTTGGATAGGAAGCTCCTGAGTAAGGGGCGGTGTGAGTTGATGAGAGACGGGGAAGGAAGTTGCGCCGACAGGTCGAAAAGGTCGTCTTTGCTGATACCGTAGAACTCGCAACGGTCGGGTGTCCCCTCTGAGTCTACCTTGCTGAGGCCTATGCCTTTGTAGCTGTTATGAAAGTCACTTCGTTAGCCAAGTTCAGCCCATTAGGTTTTGACAACCAACGAAGAATGTTTAGGCTCACCCGAACACACTTCGGGCACCGCCCATCACAAATTCCATCTTGGTCTCATATGGTAAATCGAACAATGTTTTACCCATGTCAAACAATTTGCCAGCTTCATCCAGAATTGTCTCACCCTGCTTGTCGCCACGTAGATCTAGAAGGAAGAACCCGTCGTTCTTGCACGCACGGAACAATGCTTCAGACTCTTTTCTTTCGCCAGTCCGAAGATTAGCGAGGGAGACATACTCGAGCTTGGCGACAGGAACATCATTTGGGAAGGGCGGCTTGCTGTTGAACTCTGTGAAGTGAGGCATAATTTAGGTCATTGAGTCTACGCTGAAGACAACGAACGACGTGAGATTGTTGCTTTACAAGCATGCAGGAGTCTTTTGCCTGCAGGGTGGGGAAGGCGAAATTTGTACGTTCTACGTAGATGGGAGATCATTTCCGCAGCCGTCATGTAACCAATGGTGATTAACCCCCGCCGCAAATACTGCATGCATTCGTACCCGTGGTCGTATCATCACTCATGTTGCTAGTATGATATCCCTGCAGAGACTAAGATCAGCCGTAAACCCCCCATTTGGGATCCCTGATGGAGAAACTCGATCGGGGCACCTGCTCTAGTCGAGGGACAAATTCAGTCCATTTGTAAATGGACTAGTCGGACTTAAGGATGGACTGATTACGACCCATTTATAAATCGACTAGTCTATACAGCAATTGATGCCTTTGATTGTATCGTTACAGAATAATGTGGTGGTTGGATTCTATGGATGGATCTTCTATGACCGAAAGCCAACAGTCGTATCCACAAAGACTTCTACACGTGCTCGGCACTCAGCCTCTCTCCTCCATCATTCTTACTGGAGACAACGTCAATTCTTTTGCTCACGTGTATGCGCGCCGTCATATCAGTCGCGGAACCCAATTCAATCCCGTCTTCACTGGTACCATGCTTCCTAGTATATGCGAAGGCCCCATATTGGTCAGGCAGCTCTCTGAACCCGAGCCCCGAGTGCGTACCCTGTAAACGCTGGAAACCGCCCTCCTTACGAATCTGGGTGCGATCACCCACTAGATCTGTCTCGTCACTGTCAAGCTGTGCGGCACTTTTTGTACCGGTTATAGTCGTTTGCTTGACTTTTCTCACTAAGCGCATGAAGAGATATTGCAGGCTGGGAATGTGCGCGCTGATGATTGCGACGGAGCATTCTGCAATAGACCATACCGTTAGGTTAACATAGTTCCCTAGAAGACTTTAGCAAAACCTCAGATTCACTTGAATATCAGACCTACAAGTAATGTCTGGCTCGTTGATCTTTGGTCCAAGTTGGATCAAGTATGCAAGACGCACGAATGACAAAACAGGATTTCTACAAGCTGTCAGCAGATGGCTATTATTACAGTTTCCAGGACACGCACAGATAGCCCAGCATGAAAGTCATAGTAAGAGCGACTTTGTGGGACCAATCCATGTGCAATCGCCATAGGAAGGGGACTGGTATGATCAACAGAACAAAGTCGAGGACTATGCTCGAGCCCGCAGAGCCATAATAGAATCGTAAGAAGTCGATACACTTTTTGTCATGAATAGTAGGGTCCCAGGCCGCCTGGACTGGGATGCATCCGAACACGCATACAATAACCACCGATATACACCAAGCTATTGTGAGGCCTGCGGTGATCCATAGCACCTGTCGTGCTCTGACCGTGGTGGCGAAGATTCGCTGATAAAAGCATATGACAGACAATTTGACGAAGGTGAGACAGAAGTTATACACCAAGCCATCGGCGTAGAGCGTTTTTAAATAAAATAAGGCAGCCTGGGGACCAGCTACCTCAATGTGCTGTCCAAGATGATGTCTTGCTTCTGTTCGAATCGCATTAGTGCTGCCAGCGCCATCTGTGAAGCTGAGATGCTGGTCATACCAGTGTAGCCCAAACAGTTAATCAGGATGGTAAAGATCTGAGTAGTCGATATCAGTTCTTGTTCCAATTCTAGGCTTCGAAGCTAAGTTTTCTCATGTTCATACGTACCGCCGCTAAGAACGATAGGTAATCATCCCACGACAGCCCCGCCTTCGACCGCGTCCTGGAAATGACCCTAAGGACGGACGTGGTTATGATAGCGACAATAAAGAATAAGCATCCAGCTTCGATAGCGCCACTCCTTGAAGCCGTACCCATCCTCAGTCAGAGAAGTCGGGCAAGCGACAATAAGCGATATAAGAATAGGTAGGACGAATGGTAACGTCCAACCCCCAAGCAAAGATTTCTTTGAGCCTACGACTCTTAGACTCAAACATCTGCCTTGGAAGTTCTCCGTACGTATCATATAAGCAGTCATGTTAGGGTCTGTGCCTGTCAGAGTGGCGTAGTAAGGAGAATCAGCCTATGTGGGTCGTGCCGCACAATACCCCACCGGCATATATCATCCCCGCACAACTCACGCACACGCGGATTAGGCGTCCCATTTAGGCTTATGAAACTCCCGAGTCGTGGCTTGCTTACGAAGCGGTTGTAGATCGTCCTGATTGTAGCGTTACATTGCATGCGCGGAATCTGCCTGCATACATCATCGTGCACAATTCCCGAGCACCCCCATAATAATCCTCTGCCACAAGAGCGTATTAACACCAATGAAAGAAATATTCCTGCTCGACCACTAGTGCCAGGTTCACAGGCAAAGAACACTTTGAGTAATCGCAAGCGTTGCATAGGTTTACTAATCGCAAGTGTTGCATAGATTGACTAATCGAGAGCGCTGCATAGGTTTACTAATCAAAGAGTTGCAAAAATTGACTAACCGAAAGCGGTGCATACTTTTGCTACTCACCAACTCCACCAAACAATCTCAAAGCGATCTTGTATGCCTGGCAAGTATGCAAGCTGTGGTAACTCTCGGGCGAGACAGAAACGAGCCATTGCGAGGAGAAATTATGGGGTGGTTGCGTCCCTCATCGCGTAAGGCGGGGTTGGAGGAGGGGATCGTTGAGAAGGATGAAGAGGGATTAGTACGGGCGATGAGACAGTGCTGGGAATAGTGGGCCTAGCATCATTCAATAATCGACAAAGCATCTCAGCTTTTGGCTCTGGGAGCGTCTCTTCCAAGGCCTTGTGAGATTCCTAGCCAATGTTTTCTATGGCTCACGCCAACTCAAATCGACATTCCATAATCTCCCTGGACGGCCATGCTTGTTCTGAGCCTTCTTCGCTTCTCTCGACTCAAATATGACCCGTTGTCCTTCTCACGAATATACCACGCTACATCACTCTCAGGATCTATCTCCGTACGACTGATTCCGTTCCCCAACCAATCGAACCGATTCCCCTTATACCGGATCTCCCAATCATCCGCTCTCAGCTCAGCCAGCGATTCAATGAAATGAACGCCACTGCCAGGCCAAAGATTTAAAGATCTCGCTGTCTCCATCCGCCTTGCTGTCTCGTCTTCCACTTTAAGCTCAGACTCTACACGCTGCTTTTTCCCTACACCGCCTTCTCGCTTATACCATGAGCTGCATCCCTCCGCCCACACGGTCTCTCTTAGCACCCTCTCCGAATGTTCCATCAAGTCTTCAACTGCCTCCCGCTTTGGTGCAAAGGAATGCCAATTTTCGCTTTGGTAGCGATCTATAAGCTTCAACATATATTCTGCTTGCGCCTCTATCATCGCTAGATAGCTACCGCTTGCCCATGGATTCCCTGGTCCAAAGAACATTAGATGGTTTGGAAATCCTGGCGCTGCGGTCGCAAGATAAGCAGCTGGCTTGACGGGTTGTGATGGCGACCATTCCTCTTGAAGGTTGGTCCCCGCGGCGTTGAAGATGGGAAAGCGAGGTGTGAACGATGTGTTGAAGCCGGTCGCGCAGATCAGGATATCAAGTTCATGATGGATTGATGAGTTGTTGACAGAAATTGCGCCGTGAGGGGTAATCTGAGAGATGGGGCCGTAGGCAATGGTGACGTTTGGGGCGGTAACCGCGGAGAGATAGTTGATACCTGGAGTGGGCCGACGGCAGCCGACACCTGTTGTTGGGATGAGCATTGCCTCGAGCTCAGGGTTTTGAAGCTGACTCTTCATTTCACTTGTCAATTGGGAGCGAAGCTTAGCTTGGGCAGCACTGGAGGATATAAAAAGCGGGAAGGATCGATTGATGCGGGACTCGTTGGCCTTGCGTAGGGTCGTGAGGGCAGCGGGATCGTTCTTGAAGTTGTCGATCTCAGGTAGAGTGTATGTGCGTGGTGGGCTGGGGCCAAAAGGACCAAACGTCCATGTGCCTTGGCGGATGAAGCTCGTGAGGTGACCAACTGTTGGCTGGATTGTCTCGAGGATTTGTTGACCGGATGAGCTAAGTTTGGAATTGGTATCACTTGATTGAAGAGAGTCGCTCTTTTGAGCGTGGCTTACCCGTTGCCTATCAGGCCGACTCTGGTCCCTTTCAAATCCACGCTCTCGTCCCATTTGGCACTGTGGATCAATTTCCCTTGAAACTTGTCTAGTCCGGGAATATCTGGCCATTTAGGTTGATTCAACACGCCAGTAGCGCCGATTAAGATCTCGCAGTCATCTGTGGTGGTCCTGCCAGTTGCAAGATGTAGAACTTCGACACGCCAGTAGCCTTCAGCCTCCTTCCACTGTGCACGCGTGACTTCGCACCCTGTTTTGCAATACCGAGCCAGCTCATACTTTGCCGAGAAGTCTTCGAAGTATTGCCGTACTTGGGCGCCCGATACATATACAGATGGCCAGTCTGGCTTAGGTTCAAAAGTGTAGGTATAATTATGGGCTGGATAATCGCACCCCACGCTCATTTGTCTTAGCGACTCTGACTAAGCTAGATCTGCAAGAGTGCTTACCCGGGATATTTGTTCTCGAACCATACGCCTCCTATGCCTGCATTTTTCTCGTATATTTTGAGCGAGAAATTGTCAAATGACTTCTGCAGTTTGTACGCGAACAGAAGGCCCGAAGCTCCAGCACCTATGCATATGATACGGATATGTCGCCGATGGTAGATTGGTTTGCCTATTCCATTATCACCCAAGAGTACCTCAGGAGGCAATGAGGCCATTATGTCGATGCGTGGTTGGAGTGGATCTTAGCACACGAGGAAGGTATAAGACAAGCGTATTCGCCCAGTGTAGGCTATCAGACGTCATTCAAGCACTTCTATATTAGTCAGAATCGACTAATGCGGGGTCATGCATGATTATATCCGATGCTATCTTGACACTCTATTATTTGCAGAGCGTGAACCACACAGATAGCGGGACACGTTGTGGGTGGCAGTATGCATGCTATTATTAAGATGCGATTGGCATCGATCTGCGTTCTGCATGACGCCAACGGTAACGCCGGTCAGGGACGGAGCGTGGCATCTCAGTCGTCTCGACATTCTGCCATCAGCCTAAGTCGCCGGCAATTCATTCTTAAGCGCTGAATCCGAAGACCTTCCTGTCAAACAACCTGGCGTATTTAGTCGCTCAGCATGGGATCAAACTCAGAGCGACCTCAGCTCACGAAGCTTGCAGCGCTGCCAGACCTCTATTCCATTTCTCAAGTTAGGTTTGCTCATGATCCTGTTCCCCATCTGCCTTTATATGTCAACTCCAAAGACATATTGTTCCCAAAGAATGCTCTTAGCCGATCTCGTCAGTTCAAAGACAATGGAATCAGATTACGGCCGCGAGAGGCAGCATTACCATATCGCAGTACTTTAGATGCAGTTCACGAAAGTCGATTCTGGAAAGAGGGTCTTGAGGTCTCCTTCGAACTGCTTCAGCTGCTCGCAGATGATCATTCCGCAACCGAAATCAAGCTTGGGAAGGGATTAACGATGTCGAAACTTGCACAACGAGAGTTGCGTCCCGAGTTCGAGCATCGCTTCTGTAAAGCGACTTCTTATATGTATCCGTTTGCGGATGAGAATAGATCGAGGCTGTTGGCCGCTTCTATGGTGATGTTGTTCCTGTTCGATGGTAAGACTTGGCCATTGAGCTTGACTCTCAGCGACAATATGATAAAGGCTTGCAGATGGAGGCGAAGAGACGTCCGCCAGTACTGTGAATAATTGAAGACATTCAATCATCCTAGAGATATACTGACGTGTTACATAGTTGAAGCCATTCGTAGACGACTTTGTCCACCGGATCAACAACTTTGAGGAGAACAAGTTACCACGCAGTCGCCTACAGCAGTATATCGACGCCGTCATGCGTGGTTTTAGCAATGCGGATTGCCCTGGTGGGAATGCCGGAAAGGAAGTCATCGAAACAATGAGCAAATCATTTCGCCGCATGCGACCAGACGTACAATGGCGTAACCTGAGGCATTATTTAGACTTCCGCCATGCCAATGTTGGGGCCAAGTGAGATCCTTGGGTGTATATTGACGCTGGTTTTGTTGCTGAGAATGCCTAGTTACGTGCTCGCGGCTGTTAAATTTTCGCTCTGCTCCAACGTCAATACCTCAGATAGCAGGCTGACGAAATACCTCACCCTTGCCAAAGACCACTTGGCCATTGCAAATGACCTAGCCTCGTACGACAAGGAGAAGCGAGACTTCGATAGCGGTGCCAGCCACGATATAATCAACGTTGTCGATGTCGTTCAACAGCTCATGTCTCTGCCAGATTCCGATTCAGCCAAGACCACAGCCTACACCTACCAACTTCAGATAGAAGCATGGATGGTGCAGGAAATACAGCGCATGGATCGAGAGGAGCAACTGACTTCTGAGCAATGGCAGTATCTTGAAGCGGTCTACGTTTGCGCGGCGGGCAATGTGTTCTTCTCCATGACGAGCTCCCGTTATGGGGGGGAGACTGCCAGGCTCCACGCCTTTTGTGATCACAATACCACGAGAAAGTTTCGCTAAACATAGATATAAAGGAGAAGGTTACAACACCAGTCCGAGCGTCGTGATTTTGAGGGAGGAGGGGTTCGGTAGATGATTTTCCGGGAGCTTAGCCGTCAAGGAGTGAGTTTCGAAAGGTTCGTGGGAGTGTAGGGGTAAAGTCCTCAGCGGGCCATTGATCGGCCCTTCACCATGTAGATTAGGCGACCAACATTCAACCCTACAAGTAACCCTCTAGGGAACCCTCTAGGGGATTTAGCCCCTCAACAATTAGCTTAGTATTCCTATTAAAGCTTCTATAAAGATAATTATGATGATATAAGGATACTAGTATATAAAGTTTTTATAACTTTAACATTAATTAACATTTCGAGCAGAACAGCCAGACGGCCCGGCCCCGGGAGCCCGGGGCCGGTGTGCAAGCTTCTCAGGGAGCCCCAAGAACGTTCAGCACGGCCCCTAAATTAGCGCCCAGACGGCCCGATCAGGGCGCATCCTACAGGGCACTGAGTATCCTACAATGCACCGGGCGCAATCTACAGGGCACCCTATCTGCTATCCACCCCATTCACGACCCACCACCACCACCACCTGGCATATCACTGCCGATGCACTTCTGCATAAAAACCGGGCCGAATCGCGCGATTCTTGGCATCAAAATTTGGTGCTGTTGGTGGTCGTTCTAGGGCGCCCCAACCGAGCATACCTGTCGATCCCGAATATTACAAATTTAGGCCAAGATTAGGTCGACACTACGTAAGCTCTAGGGGCTATTCCAGGGGCTAGCACCAGTAATAGCTAGGTTATTAGAGCTCTGGGCATGGTAGCCCTTACGCATGGAGCCCGGGGCTAACCCGGGGCCAACGAGCTAATCAGGGCCGGCGGGGCGGGGTTTGGAATTGCCGACGGTAGAGTTATAGAGAATATGCAGTAACAGAAACAAGGAATGCTAAGATTTTCTGGAAATTTCGCAACCGCTGAGCTGTGAAGCCGTTCAGCTAATTTTCCTACGGGGAGCCTAGAAAAACCCACCTACGAACCGTATACACCCCTCAGCCGGATAGCCCCCTGGAGATACCCTAAAGTTGGGCAGCTAGGCGATAATATTAGTCCCCAGAACCAGGATTCTTTAGCCCATTTCTTATTTCCTAGGGGACCAGCTTTAGGGGTCTTAATAGATAGAAGTACCGACTCTAGATCCTAGATATAATGTTCTATCCATTATCTATAGTGGCCTAGGTGATGATGGCCCTCAGAGATCTCAATTCTCATGAGAAGATACTTACGATTGGTTGTTGAGTCTTATCAATTAGAAGTACCGTCCTGTGATTAAAATTTCTGTATTGCGCATGTAAGAACAGCCTAATGGCCCCTAGATCTGGCCCCTAGATTTGGCCCCTAATAGGCCGTTCCATACCCTGTAGAACGCCCTAGGACCTCAACCCCCTAAGCTCTACCCCCGAGCAACCCCTGGAGCCGCCCCCAGAGCTTTTCCAAAATTGACATTCAGAAACCTTCCTCAACACCGCTTAAGGACCTCTGGATTACGGTTATCGCCCCAGCTACCAATCGCAAATATTTTGTCACAAGCATTGAGGTTTCTGATGGCCATCACCACCTAGACCGCTATAGAGACCATGCATGGAACATCGGGCTCGATATCTAGAGCTGGTACTTTTGTTTATTGGGCTACATCATGTACGATCTCATGGTCAATGGTTGCGCAGTTTGGTTTTCGGATTTGCGCTTTTCGATTGTCGTTTTGTGGATGCTGGTTTGCGGGTGAGGCGACTGATGAGGAGTCAGATATTCTTTGTCGTGAGATAAGGTAGGGGAGCCACGAGGGAGCTGGTGAGAGTGACTGGGATTTAGGACCGACGGACGGGATTGAAGAAATTTACGCATATAGACGTCTTATATATCAACTCCGTGTGCTTCCTGTTGAACATTTGGGTTTAATATTCACATTGATAAATGTGTGCATAAAGGCACCGAGTAAAGCATAGTAATATCTCGCTCTGCTGGAGAACAATCTGCGCGGTCATCAACCGGCCCTCTGGCACATACGAAGCTGCAAGAGGATATCTGTGGGATGGCTAGAGGAGTCAATTGTGAAATATCCGCTTTTTACTATGGATTTCAATCTTTGCTTTATATTAGATATCAAATCCGTTGGCTCCCATGGAGATATACGCCCGTGACAAGGATCTGGGGCTTTGGCTCAAGGTGCACGATAAAGGAAGGCCAATAACTAAGTTCATCCAAGTTCTTGAGGATTCTGAGGTAGATGACGACTGTAATATAATTCTATCTGATAATGGGTGTTGCAATCAGGCTATAGAGTGTAGGCTTAACACAATCAAGTCCTTGACTGGGTTTTATGGTTCCGGTTCCTGTCAATATGGATCCCTATCAGATCTCATCCCACGAACGCTGGGGCTGTCAATGGATGTATCTTTCGCAGAAGAGCCACTAGCCACATAAAAGTATCTTGGTTGGGCTATCAATCTTCGGAATGCACCTCAAGCAATTGTTGTCTAAAGTACAACATGATTGGCGTGACAGCTCGCGGACCTTTCCAAAAGCGGCTTTTTGAGGTTGCCTTAGTCTCTAAAAATGATGTTGGGGTAATGGTATGTCTTGGCGTGAAACGAAAATTAACCAAAGTCATGATGAACTCGCACCGCCTCCTACATATCGCTTAAGATTCAGTCCGTATACCTTCATAAGTGCCTCCTCTGTCAGCCCGCCGGTATGTTGCGTGATAGCCAAAGTAGTCCGAATCAGGTTCTTTATCTCTCTTCCATTCACAACAATGTGTTCTCCTAGTCTGTTGTAGATTCCTTCGTCCCAGTTCGCACAACCAGGAAGACATGCAAGAAGATTCTTCCATACGCAAACACGTCGGGCAGCGTCAAGCTCGTGATATTCGATTGCGAGGTGGATCCGCGACTGGAAAGCCGAATCGAACTCTTCAATGCGGTTGGTGGTCAAAAATAGTATACCCTGGTAATACTCGAGTAGGCGAAGGAAGATTGTGACAAAGGCGTTTCGTTCCATATCATCAGTTGTTCTTTTGGAAAGAAAGCAGTCCGCCTCATCTAAGAGCAGTATAGCACCCCAGTCTTTCGCATAGTTGAATATCTTTGTCAGGACAGGCTCGGTATAGCTTACTTGGGTCCCTAACTCGCCTGTACCAATGTGATACAGCGGTTTGCGAGTCAATTCGGCGATGCTTTCTGCAATACGATCAGCATAATCTTTGTCGGCGACAATCGAGTGAAATTACCGGCGGTGAGTGTCTTGCCTGTGCCAGGAGGGCCATGCAGCAGCAGGATCAAGCCTTTGCCCTTATCTGCGATGAGGTCGTCGAAAGCTGTTTCTGTAAGTGAGTGGGATTCAACAAGGGCTTGTATGTAACTCTTCATGACCGGGTCAATTTCTAGCTTCGCAAAGGCATCATGGTTCCATCTAATCTCGGTGAGTCCGGTGACCAGGAAGAATGCCCATCTCTTGTTCGATAACGTGAAACCTCTTACTCTGGCGGGAGCAAGAAGTGCTTGTTCCTCGGTGATCTCATAGTCATCATCGTTGTCGTAGCATTTCATGTCATTCAACGAGCCATAGAGGGACTCCTGTGGTCCCTTTGATGGTACTGGAGCTCGTCCTCCTCCTATAAGGTCATCGAATAATGAGAAAGCCCGTTTGAACCCTGATATAGCACTAGGCGATGTTATTGACCCCCCAGATCCATGAAGAGACGTAGCCAATCGGTAGTTCTCGCGTTCATGAGATCGATGATCTAGTATGACCCTACTTTTTGTCTATGACCCGTCAGAGCAGCCATCAGTGGACATTATTCTATTTACTTACATGGGTTATGGCCAACTCTGACATGTTCTTTGCAGGCTCGAATGGAGGATCTGTCCAAATTGGCCCTTCCTAAGTCAGCAAAGAAATTCAAGTGGCTGCCGTCATCAATACCTTCATATTGCATATGGCGCACATCTACCATTGCTTTCCAGAGCCTGCCCCGCTGCACAAAGTTTCTTCTGTAGCTGTCCTGCTCCTCTAATGATGCCAACTTAAGAGGATAAAAGGGAAGTAGTAATATCCTCCTCGGGATTGAAAATTCAGCAATTCGCAGCTTTTCTTCTACTGGGCCATATTTATAGCCATTGTAGCCCCAGCGCCAGACATGAAGCTCGAAGAAGGTATCCCCATCTATGGTTACGGTTGTACATGAGATTACCCGGTAGCACTCCTCGTAGTGGTCTGTTTGCGATATGATTATGTCTTCTGCGCGGTACAAGGTCCACAGGTTTTCAAAGTCAATCATGCCCTTTGGTACCATCTGAGCGTAAAGCCTTTCAGTAGCCAATAGGTTTGTGTTCATGAACCTGACGAGAACATCCAAGTGCTTTCTGGTGTCTGTCTCTCGCTCCGGTGCTTTGGCATACTCGCGAATCTCGTCTCTGTAATGGAACAGGGCGTCATAAGGCTTTTTGATCTCAATGGGACAGGCTTCGAGATTTAGATACCCGTACGTAGACAGGAGCAATTTGAGAGCATTTCGGATCACTAATGATCGTATTTCGAGTGTGGTACCGGTTTCATTACCATCACTGTCCACTTTCCGCTTGAGTACGAGCGCATAATCATCGTACTTGCCGAGGTTGTCTTTCGCCTTTAGATAATTGCTCGTCAGTACCACGAGCGGCTGATCGCCATATGGCCTAGATTTCTCGGTGATATCGACTAGGTCTATATGACGTGTGCTGGTTGCTCCTAGGGAAGAGACTCTGTCGGATTCGTTCGCTTGTATGTCTCGTCCATGCAAATATTCTGCGATAGACATTTTTACTCCTGAGTGTTGGCGGAGTTAAAGCTTCGACTGCCTCTTCAGCGCTTGATTTATAGAGAAGCAGAAGTTTCAGAATACTTACAGGAATGCGGCTTCCATAGTCAGCACCCTCATCTTCTTCTTACATTTTTAAATCAAAAGGCCAGTCTAAGTGCAGGGGCTGAGCATGCTCTTGCGCCTGAAAAAACTTCACGACATTCGTAGCAGGATAGGAGAGTCGTCACGCCTACACTGCCCTGCAGCGTGGCTCAGACGGTCATCTAGTACGATCAAAACCTTTGAATGCATTGGTGACTGCACCTTTTGAGGCGTTATTGTGGAGGCGTTGTTGTGGAGGCGCGGCGTAGCGTAGGCGCCGGTGCGTCTCTACCTCTGTACTATGGAATGCCTCCAAGAAAAAGGGCGTTTCCTAGTGCGGGTAGTTGGTGGTGATGGAGGTCGGCCAAAAATTCTGAATGGCCGATGCTCGGCCGAGAGTGACGGTTGGGCCTCCCCACGAGCCTTAGGCCTTATCACCCAACCGAAAAAGCCTTGGAAGGCAGAATCCTCTGCTCAATGCATAGTCTTGCAGGTCAGCATATATGGACGTACATCTCTTCCCTATGTGTGGAAAAATTGCGCGTCGCACTTGGAGCCTCGCCCAAAATGGCATCACTATTTGAAAAGGCTTACTCATCAGACGTTGAGGCTGAGGGATCGATCAACCAGAACGATATCTTGCCAACCAGTCAACAAGCAGGTAAAAACTTTATCCGCATCTGGAAAGAAAAGTATCCCACCCTGAACGTTACCAGAATGCCTCTGGACGCTGACTGAACCTGTTCAAGGAAATCGGATAAGGCATTTGAGAACCTCCCTCAACGGCGGCGGAAGGATATACGACCACGTAAAGGGCGGAAATTCTGCTTTGATAAGCCGGGGGTGCTCGGCATATGCGCGCATCATGAGGAATATAGCCATGGTGGAACAACTTTGAAGGGCCTGGCCCGTTTTGATGACTGCAGAGATTATGGAATCTCTGAAGAAACGGAACGTAGGCTCATTGGCTTGGAGATCGATCGCCTGATTGTAGCAATCGGTACCGATGGTCCTCTTCTGTTCGACAGTGGCGGAGTCTTTCACGACACTGGGGATGATACATTTACCGAAATTTCCCATATCGCCGACCAAATACGGCTGGATTTTGAGATTATAAGGCATGATAACACCATGCACGTCCTGGAGCATTGTCCGGACCTAATGGAAGATGCCGTGAACGAGTTCAGGCAAGCTAGAAGAAGACTGTTCGGAAGGTATAAGCAGGATGAAGTCCATGTACAGGGTTGCCAGCCAAAGATCCTTGAACCGCCAGAGCGAAATCTCAAAGCTTACTTCGCACTAGTCGACTATGTCACCTCTTCAATTGGCCGACTCTTATTTAGGTGCGCCACCAGCAAATACTGGGAGAATTATTTGTTATCAGTCCTCGCTCAATGGGCCACGAAATTGAAAGTGCTGTCGCACAATCCGGCCCATTATGCGGCACAATCTCTTGACCAAGGGGAGGATACCCTAGTCCAGCTTGTTGCTTGCATGGAAACAAGGTCGATCACAATCCTGAAGATTCGCAAGGCTGCTAACGCAGCGGAGCACAAGGACATCGATGCACTAGACCAGGAGAGTGACATCACTGCTCGATACTATCGAGAGAATTCGTTCTTCAGAGAACACATTGAGCGTCTACTTAAAGAAGCGTTGGATTCGATGCTCAATCGAGAGGACAACAACAAGGCCGCTTCATCTTTTGAGCTGTGCACATTAGTATTTCGCACCGGTCTTGACGGTGTTCCGACAACTCTGAGTGATTCTCGTCAAGGCAAAATCTCTGCATCCTCAGATGCTGTGAGGGTAAATTGCTCTTACACAGCAACAGAGCTTGCCGTAAGGAACATACAGGCAATAGCGGCGCAGCCAAGTTTGCCGCTGGAAGGTGCCCGTCAAAGCGACCCGAATGCTGCTGTAGTGGATTGGGAGTGGTCCGACCACTCAATCCAGGGTGGCAAAATGCGCGCCACTACCTATGTATCCAGGATGGACAATCTCATTTCCATTCTGGTACCACTTGGGTTGACAAGTACTTATACCTCCTTAGGAATTGACCTTTTGATGGCGCTTGGATCAAGTGGAACTGAAGAAGACGATCCCGTCATCCAATTTGAACCCCCCCCTCAGGGATTCGAGGCTCATATCACAGTATCGACAGCACAATTCGTGCGGAAACAGACAGATCCTACAGTAGCCCAGTACCATGATCCAGACGTGTGTTCCGTATCGGCTAGCTCTTCCAGATTAGGATATAGAGGCAAGTCATGCATCCCCCAAGGGCCAAAACAAACTAACCGGATGTAGCAAGGAGTAAGATGTACACAACTATCTTAGATCGAAGGACAAGGAGTAAGATGTACACATCTATCTTATGTCGAGGGGCAAGGAAAGAATCAAAGCATAATCAAGACGTAATAATGGCTGCCTATGAGCGCGACAAGAACAGGATGGCCACCTGGGCTGTATCTGAGGATGCCATTACTATCAAATGCCGGCCATACGTTGTCACAATCATTCTACTAGCAGCGCTGGTTGTTTTCGGAGGAATGTCGGTTCCATTTGCAGTGGGCACCAGAATCCGAGGGGTGGACCCTTTCCAGATAACGACATTCTCTTGGATTGTTTCCGGTTTCCTCGTCATTCTGGCAAAGTCCAGATACGTGAACGAGTGGCCATGGCACGATTTCCTTCGAGGTCAAGTAGTCTGTCGAAGCATCAAAGACGTCTGTGATGTCACCGGTATAGATACTCAGGTTGTACTCATGAACCTGCTCCACGAAGAACGCGAAAACACCTTGACCACGAAGGGACCATACAACGGTATGTTTGGCCGAAGGTCGGAAGATACTCGTGGCTTTTCAATAGATGTGCCAGTCCAGCTACTGACAATGCTGGCGAGCGGTTTCGTCGTTCTCAAAGTCGTGAACGAGAAGGGCGAGCATCTTTTGTGCCTGGATGTGCGCAAGGGGGTGGAAGGTGTCGGTACAACAGTGTTAGAGAACGATCAAAACTTATCATGTATGGATATTGGGAAAGACGAGTTGCAGACCGCGTTCGATGACACGGCTTCGAGGAGCGCCTGGACAACAATGAACAGGTTCACCAAGGCCAAAGAGGAGAAGGTCATTAGATTGAGGTCGCATGACTTTCGATATAATAAGGTCTTGGGGCTGTATATTCGGGATTCGAGATTTGGCTGATAGCAATGGACGCATGAGTTTGGTACAAGAGATCGAACTGCTGTGGTGGTTTGGCTGCCATCTTTTCAAGCATAAGGTACCTTAGACCCCCCGGGGAAAAGGTTCGGTAGGGGTCGGCCAGCAAAACTTAAGCTTACCTTACCGGCGATGTGGGGACGGACCTAATTCCGCCCCAATATCCTCATCAGAAACTCGTCCTAGCCAGCAAGCCAGTGTAGAGAACAGAGTACGCCTCGCTCTCATCTATTCGCACCTCTCACACCTCTCACACCGCTCACACCACTTTCAGTCCCCAGCTAAAGAAGCTAATGCCTCACCGGCCTCACGCTGGTCGAAATCCTCCAACCCGCACTACGATATCTTGAAGCACAAATCCGACCCAGGCGCATAATCAAACAATGCCAACAGCCATCCCCACGTGAATAACCAGCATATTCTCAACTTCCTACCTCCATCGACCCCTTCCCTCGCACCACAACCGCTAATCCCATTATCTCACAACCATGTCCGCTACTCCTCTCACCGAGGGTCCCACAATCCGCTTCGCAACAGAAGAAGGTGCCTCTCCTCCCCTCATCCATCTCCCATTCCCACACCGAACTAACCTAAACCCCAGAAGTCCCCACAATCCTCTCCCTAATCCATGAACTCGCCGCCTACGAACGTGCCTCCACCTCCGTCCACGCCACCACCACCACCCTCCTCTCCACCCTCTCCTTCCCCTCCAACCCCCACCACGGCTACGCCAAAACCCTCCTCATCTTCCCTCCCACCTCCTCCACCTGCGCAGGTATGGCGCTCTATTTCCACAACTACTCCACCTGGCGCGCCGCACCGGGCATCTATCTCGAAGATCTATTTATCCGGCCCGAGTACCGCGGGCGGGGGTATGGGACGGCGTTGTTGAGGCGGTTGGCGAGGGAGACAGTGGCGGTGGGGGGGAAGAGCCGGGTAATGGGGGGGGGAAGAGGAAGAGGGGGATAAGAGAAAGATCCAGAATTCATCAAAAAACAGCATTGTAGCCATTTTCTTGAACATCTTTTTCTGCTTCTTGAAAGGGGGAGGGGGGAAGGAAAAAGGGAGAGGAAAGACAGAGAGGGGGGGTAC